>JANZLH020383574.1:0-12258 GCA_026770325.2 Erythroxylum fimbriatum
TGGGGAAGTCTCAAAACGTTTCGACGTTCTTCCGCTGCGCATGCATGTGATGCAAGTGTTAGAGACGAACCCCAACAATTTGTCACTTAATTTTCGATGCCAAATGTTACTCATTTTATATGTCATATAGTCTTAGTCATCCTAAATTCCCATGTGTCAACTTATCTTACCACTTAATATTTTTCCTAGACTAAATGTATAATTTAATTCATTAATTTTCCAATTATAACAATTAATTCCAAATTTACTACTTATAATCCATCAAACCAAAATTCAAGATATAAATAATACACAATCATATCATAATCATTAAAAACCTTTCATACCCCAGAATATGTCAGTTGAGTGCACATACAATCTTTGCAATGTTTTCTAAATCATGATTCATGTGTGTATGCTTATAGTATGCATGTGAATGAAATGCATTTTATGAATTCAAAAATGATATGACTCAAGTGCAATAGTCTAAGGCTTTAACCCTCAGTATGGAAACGGGCTATTACAATTCTCCCCCTTAATAAATTTCGTCCTCAAAATTCTTATCTGATTGATCAAATAGGTGGGGTACTATTTTCTCATGTTCTCCTCAGTCTTCCATGTGGCTTCTTCTCTCGAATGATTCCTCCAAAGGACTATAACCAATGGGATCACTTGGTTCCTCAATTGCTTAGTTTGATAACCAACTATTTTGACCGGTTCCTCAATATAACTCAAATTAGTTGCAGTTTTAACTTCCTGTACCAGTAATACATGTGTCAGATCTGACCGATATCTCCTAGCATTCTAACATGGAACACATTATGAATTTGAGCCATCTCTACTGGTAATGCTAACCTGTAAGCCAATGGTCCAACTCTCTCAGTAATCTCATAAGAACCAATGTATCTAAATCTTAAATTTCCCTTTTTACCGAACCTTAGCACTCCTTGCCAGGCCGACACTCTCAAAAACTCCCTGTCTCCTACTTGATACTCTATATCCCTCTGGTGTTGAGACCTTAACTGTCTCAAAAACTTATGAGACCTTAACTGTCTCGATGCATATGCAATCACTTTACCATATTACATCAAAACACATCCTAATCCCTGATGTGAAGCATCGCTATACACGACATATCCTCCAGATCCAAATGGAATAGCTAACACCGGTGCAATAGTTAATCAATGTTTTAATTCCTCAAAACTCCTTTGGCATTCATCAGTCCATCTGCAAGGAATATTCTTCCTCAGAAGCTTTGTCAAAGGGGTTGAGATCTATGAAAACCCCTCGAAAAATCTCCTGTAATATCCTGTTAGTCCAAGAAAAATCCAAATCTCAGACACATTTCTAGGTGCCTTCCACTTCATTACGGCCTCAACTTTCTTTAGGTTTACCTGTGTGCCCTGTCTAGATACTATATGACCTAAGAACACCACTTGATCAAACAAAAATTCACACTTACTGAACTTGGATTACAATTTCTTCTCTTTTATTATCTGTAAGACTAACCTGAAATGCTCAGCATGTTCCTCTCTACTCTTCAAGTACACCAAGATATCATCTATGAATACAATCATAAAATGATCTAAGTAAGGTTGGAACACTTTATTCATCAATTTCATAAAAGTTGTCGGAGCATTTGTTAAACCAAAAGGCATCACCAAAAACTCAAAGTGGTCATATCTAGTTATAAATGCACTATTTGGTACATCAGCTTCTGCTATTTTTCAATTGGTAACACCTCGATCTTAAATCCAATATAGTAAACACCTGAGCTCCCTGTAACTGATCAAATAGATCATCTATTCTCGGTAAGGGATATTTATTCTTCACTATCACCCGATTCAATTGCCTATAATCAATGTATAATTTCAAAGTCCCATCTTTCTTCTTCACAAACAAAATTGGAGCTCCCCAAGATGACACACTGGGCCTGATAAAACCCTTATCCAACAACTCCTGCAACTGAGTCTTAAGTTCCTTAAGTTCCACAAGTGCCATCCTATACAGAGGAATAGTTATAGGAGCAGTACCTAGAACAAGGTCAATTGTGAACTTCGTCTCCCTATCTGGGGTAATCCCAGTAATTCAGTGGGAAACACATCTAGAAAATTCTTAACAACAGGAATATCTTGAATTGTCTGCTCAACTCAGGTATCCGTCACATAAGCTAAGTAAGCCTCACATCCACTTCGAATTAGTCTAAGAGGACTCCTTAATGAAATCAAGCTGGATGGCACTGCTTGTCTAACACCTCGAAATATAACCCTTGGTTGATTGGGAGATTCAAAGAAGTATAGAAGTTGGGTTTTAAATAATAAAATAGGCTTTTAAAAAGTTAATTATTAATGAATCATTTTTTATTTAAAACACATTATTAAGTTCTTTTTCTCCTCTCCTTTTATATCCTAAAGTGATTTTTACACCTTTTAGATTGACTAAAGTTTGGACTTAAAATTTTGAGCATATTTATGCTGAAGATAGAGCCAAATTGGATTTTAAAAGTTACCACTTAGGATTGAACTTAGTCAAAGCCTAAGTAGGTTTTTTAAGCATGCATTCTAAAATGATTAATTAATACTAGATGAAATAACAAAATATTTACAAACTTAAATATTTTTAGTAAACATAAGTATGAATCTCAAGCCCATAGATTAACTTTTCCTTAATTATTAACTCTTAGAAGCTTGACTAAGGCCTAGACTAAAACAGGTTTAATATTTCATCTACTGCTACTTCTCATTGATTCTATTGCTTTTAATCCCTCTCAGCCCACCTGTAAAATAAACAATAGGTCAAGCACAAGAGTCAAACGAAAAACCAAGTAAACCAAATGATGTTGTTTTAGGAAATTTGCCTAAATGATGTTTTAGGCAACCCACTCAACCTCAGACTTAGGCTCAGATTGCATGTTTCCAGGGTTGGGTTAGTTCAAGCCAACAATGGGCTCAACCCAGCCAACACATTGCCATACCTAAACATGAAATTAAAAATGAAATAAGACCCAAATTAAGGTACATCATATAAACTATCTTAAACTTGATCATAATTCAATGAAGTTGTTGTGAAAATCAAGTTTTCAACTGAATGAAAAAGAAGGCAATACTAAACTAAAGAAAATGTAAAACCAAACAACTCAAAACTTCACAATAGAGTTTACCCTTTCTTGTTGTTTCAATGCTCACTAACAAATCTCCTAAGCTATAGGGAAAAAGATGCATGCATGTGAAACTTTTCCCTCACTCATAAAGCATATGTGATATGATTTAAATGTGTAAATCACTTCATTTTATGGGTTCTATAATCAAAGATAAAAAAAAACAAAAAGGGATATGCATGGATCTTTTGAATATAAACTTTTGAACTTATAAAAATATACAACCTTAAAACATGTTTTGTAGTGATGTTGAAAGGTTAAGGATGAAAAATGGAATAAAGGAAATATATATGACGAGTTTATATAGTTTGAATCTTTGAAAACATTAATAGGACAAGTTAAGGCTTACTTAAAGAAAAACATAAGCTAGGCTTTCTTTTACTAATAGGGATGTTAAAAACTAAAAAAAAAATCATAACACCATCATAACCTATGACATGGAAAGGGATCAATTTTTTTATAGAACAATTTTGAGGGTTGGAGACCATTCAGAGATGAAGGTTTTCACTCACTAAAATGAAAACTCCCATTTGGGATTATATTATTTTGTGTTTTTATATTGGTTTTGATATAAGAAGTGAAGGAAATAGGTGAAAATTTGTCAAATAAGAAGGAGTTGTTAAGAAAAAATAAAAAATTGGATAATTTTGGACAATTTTGATACTATTTTAAATTAGAGATAACTTTCTCATTAGAACTTTAATTGAGTTGATTAAAGATATTATGGAAATCTTAATTAGAAAGTGATCTAAAACTTAATTTGATATTTTAGTTTTAAGAGATGCTTCTTGAATAAGGACAAATCATACTTTAATTGATATAGGGTTTCTAGAGCCTATATTATTGTCCTAAAATGTTTACAAAGAATCAATAAATTAAATAGCGTGGAAATATGGTTATGTCCAGTGGCGAAGCCAGGAATTTATTTCAGGGGGGGCAAAAATTTTTTTTATCCAATCCAGCATGGGCAACGACATTTTTTAGGTAGGCAACCTTTATATGCATATATATATTCTTTAATAAATTTTTTTTTTAGGAAATTTGATAGTGGGCATTTGCCCACCCTCTCTTGCAAGTAGCTTCGCTACTGGTTATGTCCCAAGTTGTGTTCACTATAAAATTGGACACTTTACCTATTTAAAAAGCCCCTTAAATCCTAGTTTTTGAGTTAGATTTTGCATTAGGTTTTGCTAAGTTTTGGAGAAGAAACCCCCTCTCTTCCTCTCTATTTATTTTACTCTTTTCTCTTATCTATAGCAATATATGGCTAATATTCTTCACTTAGTATAAGAAAACTGAAACCTTGGGAGATATTAAACCATGATATTTTATTTTTTCTTATTAATTGAATTATATATTGAGCATTGATTATTCTTTTCGGTTTATCATCGTCACTTGATTGTTAGAATGCATGCTAGTTTATTATTTGATTCATTCTATAATTAAATTATATATTAAATTTATAATTGTTTAATCCCTATATTCTATAAAATAACTAGGTTCTAGTAAGTTTCTATGCTAGAGTTCTTATATCTTAAAGAGGACAAATAACTAAATTAAATGCAACTACTTATGTTTATATTACATTATTTTATCGATCTTTCTAAGTCTTTAAGTGACTCAAAAGGCTTTTATGGTTGTTTAGTTGCAAAGATTAGTTATATTAATGTTCTCTCTGATTAACTATGATGAAGGAGAGATACTAATTAATTCTAATAGTGAATGTTCAAAGTATAAATTGATTTATTCTAGTTTTAAGGATTCATATACGATTCTCAAGGTGCATGTGAACCTAGACCAAGGTTTATTTCATATTATTTTCTTTATTATTAGATTTGAATTGTTTTATAATTATATTATTATAATTATTCCTTCTTAAAAATTTCCCTTAATTAGTTATTTATAATTACATAATAGAGCTAGATAATTTTTATGAGATTGACTTTGACTTAAGCGATTACTTAATGTTTAGCCAAATAATAAGAAAAATGAACAATGATGATTGAGGGTAATGATGTTAAATATCAATGTTAGTAGTCAGATACTATGCACTAATTGATTTTGCCTTTGAATGTGAATGAGTTTGATCAAATTAGGCATAACACATAAACAGGCTCATCAACAGAAAATGTTCACTATGCATTCTAATATAGGATATGCATCCCAAAACTCATTAACAAAAAATGTTCACTATGCATTCTAACATAGGATATGTATCCCAAATGCCTTTGTAAACTAGTATAGGAATTTGGCATGTAATTATTGGGGTTGGGGATTGCGGATCAAGGACGTGATGGGAATCAATAGAGACTTTTTTGGTTTACTTTTGAAGTAATTTGGAACTAAATTTGGGTATTAGACATGAAGGAGGGGCCATTGAGAAGTGGAAGAAGGAGCATCAATTTTGGGGTTTAGGGAATAAGATTTTATGGCTAATTAAAATTAACTAATATTATTTAGGTAATAATATAGTCATAATACTTAAAAAATAATTTTTTAAAATAAAAATTGAGCACACACCACCACACGGTAGTGGGTTCACGTATTGATTAGTAAATAATTAATTGCATGACATTTAATAGATAGAAACTTAACCCCGTTTAACTTTTTATCTACTTAAAATTTATTTTGAACATTTTGAAAACATTAGAGATTGTTTTGTATACTTTGAAATGTTAGGATTCATCATGTTTTAGTGAAAATATTAGGTTATAAAATAAACTATTATAATATAATTTCAAAATAAGGTTTTATTTTTAGGTGTAGGTGACATCATACCAACGTGGTGGGACATCTTAAAAAGGGCAACAATGAGTGTTGTTTGAGTGTGCTTATTATGGGATAAAGATAATAAATCTGAGGAAGAAAAATGAAGTTCTAACTTTTAGGAGGTTGCCCTCAAAGTGGGACTATTTAGGAAAATTAAAGTTTAGCACAAAAATGTGATATGACTATTATAACCTAGGTCATCCAAGGGTCTTTAACTTTCCCCTTATAACTAATAGTCTACTATTTTTAAATTTTTTAAAATTTTTATTTTTGTTCCAAATAAATCTAGCCTTTATTTCTTTTTTATAATTAACTAATCAATTAATAAAATTTCTTATAAGCATCCTCTTAACGTCTTTCCTTCCAAGTCAAAACCCAAGAAAAAATCTCAAATGGTGAAATTCCCTAATTGCATTTTTTAAATCTCCCTTTTTATTTGCCTAATTTTCTCAAAATAAAAGAAAAGCTCCCAATAAACTTATTTAACCTAAAATTAAAATAAATATAATTAAAAATTGAAATCTAAAGAAATTGGTCAGTAATTAAACTTTATTATAGATAAATATCTAAATTATAATTTAATTAAGATTAATTAAAAAGAAATTAAAAATAGTTAAAAGATTAAAACTAAATTGATGCAAATTAAATATGATGAAATGCAAAATAAGAAAAACATGTTTAAGTTTTGAATTGAACATTTAGATGAGACCTAAAAAGGTTTCTAGGGTTTTGAATCAAGGTGAAAAGAGACCCGAAGAGGTATCTACAGATTTTAAACTAAATTTGGGGGCACCTATATTGGTTTCTAAGATTTTATCCAAAGTGAAAAAGGAACCTAGAGAGGTATGTATGGATTGGATTAAACATTAGGATAAACGATGTAGAAAGGTTTTCAATTGTTTAATCTACAAACCTAAAGGTGTTGACAAATTGTTAGTATGCACACAAAACAAGAGAGGTAAATAATCAGCACTGGATAGGTCAATAAAATAGGAAAAGTAAATTTGTAAAAATAAAATTTGAACACTTGAATTGATTGCCTCCAATAAGTCGACGAAGTAGGTAAAATATCAAAATTGGATATCCTTTAATAGGTCAATAAAGTATGTAAAGTAAATATGTGAAAATAAAATGTCATCATTAGATATGTAACTAGCTTAGATATTAGATAAGTTACAAACAATTAAACAAAACATGTTGCAAGAGCGAAGAGCTGAGACATGTTGCAATACTAATTAGGTAAATTAAACATATCACGAGAGTGACAACATTAGACATCTTGTAAAAGTAATAAATTAAACATGAGATTAGACATGTTATAAGAGCCATAGATAAACTAAGCATATTGCAAGGGTGACGAGATTGAATATGTTGCTAGAGCAACGAGATTAGATATATTGCAAAATAAAAATATATTTTAACCTCGATATTTCGCAAGCGTACGGGTCATTCGTATAGTACCTAAGGTGTCAATCCCACGAGGAGGGTTAATCTAATCCTAAAATCTAAGGCTAAAACTAATTGCAGAAATTCAAATTTAACTAAACTAAAACAATGATACAATTCAATCAATCGATTCAATCAAACGACTCAATTTAAGAATTTAATCTCGAAATATTAATAAATCAGCAAATTGCAACACACACATCAAGAATCAACCTAAGGAACTACCAATTGGGAGAAAGGGAGTTTTTACTTATCTTCAACCCTAATCTAATTAATTATGAATTGTCGGATTATTGGTCCTAGACGACCCTAGGGTTGATTATCCTCTCTTGAGTTATAACCAATAACCCTAATTTATAAACCCTAATAAGATTATGGAAAATTGCAATTTCTTAATTCACAATTTATCCAAACCCTAATTAGATTGAAGTTTTCCACTAGACTATCAGAAACCTATGTGAGATCTTTCTTCACACAATTACCGATTTGATTAATTTTTCATTCTCATTAAATCACCTAACTCTGGTTAGCCCAATTTAATTATTTTTCATTCGATTCACCCTCTTAATCTATCATCGAATTATACAAGTGTAGAAATCAATCACAATGAATCCAAATAACATAAACAATCAGATTTATATTGAATCAAAGATTAAACAACCCGAAGGTGAGTTTAGACATTCCTCAACATTCATAAAATCCTATCTCAACAGCTATCCTAATTATATACATAAATAAAATTGAAATACACTAGAAACTAGATCTGAATGGATGACAGAGCCAGCAACATCGGGAAATCTCTTATTCCAGGAAGTACTTTACGTCAGCTTCTTCTCCACGTCTCTCTTCCTTCGTCTCTTTCTCAATCTCTTGGTGAACTCTCTCTAGTGTTTCTTGATGGTGGCTGATGCAAGAAGCTCCCTTTTTCTCTTTTGTCTTGTTCTTTTTATACTTGATGTGTTTTTGGGCAGCCCTAGGATTTTTTAGGGTCGAAAAGGTCCAAAAAACCTCAAAATTTGACTTTTCTATGTGTTTGCACGTCTGTTTGACACAGGCCACAATTGTGGGCCAAATGTAAGCTCTTTGTCACAATCATGGTAGGAAGGCCACGATTGTGAGCCGAATCTGATGCTTCTGTCATGATCATGGCAATTTGGCCATGATTATTGGTTGTCTTCCTCGCTTCTATAGGATGGGCCACGATCGTGGGCCGTTGTTTCGGTCCAAGTCTTTTCGAAACTTCTTTGTTCTTCGCTGTTGACCCTGAAACACTAACAACACATCAAGGTACCTTAAAGACATAATAATTAAGCTCAATTGCTTATACTAACCCATAAAAACACTTAAGCACAAATAATTCACAAACTAACATAATTCTACCGAAAACACATACTAAACAATCGAATAATCAAATGAAAAAATATAAAACTATACCCTAAAATACGATGCATTTCACACTTATCACATCCCTATACTTAAACGTTTACTTGTCTTCAAGCAAACAAAATAACAAACACATAGAAATTTACACAGCATACAATGCAGTAATGAGACAATGAATTCAACCTTATGAAATAAATTTAATTTAAAACACAATTATTCACGTCATTTCAAATCATTAACATGCAAAATCTGTGTCTTGGGGCTCTGAACTAAATATACATATTAATCCAGACTCAAGTGTTGAATTGATTACCCTTATCAATTGCACACACTCATTAATAATTCTTTGGTTGTTCAACTCTATAACTAATCTTAAGTACGTTTTTATGAAAAGTTAAACTATTACAAGTTCGGTAGGTTTAATTCAGAAACACAATTTTATTTTTATTTACTTTTTATGAAAATGGACTTAGTCTTTTTATGCAGAGGCAAACATTGGTAATGAATGCCGACCCGGTTATACTCAACTAAATCATATTTTTTATTAAGCTGCTTGGTTGGAATGCCATCCTAGCCTTTTTACGTGAAGACACACATTTGTGATATATGCTTGACACGACCCGCCTTTTTGGATCGTGTTGGCACTAGGGAATGGGTAGGCTTAATGCCACCAAAACTCGTAGTAAGCCTAACTTTTCTATATTCTACAAAAAAAATCCAGCATGACCCATTCATTTGTCTGATTAATCCTTATACCTGTTTAATAGGTTGTAAGAAGTAAGGATCCAAATATGCAATTCTCACATACATTATCTACTTATCATTTGCCAATCTATGAGCATCTCATATCATCAACTGACTTCATTCTCAATAACAAAGCATATCCATACATGTTTCATGTACATATGATTATGACAAACCATGAAGCATCTATAAGCATCTGCAATTTACATCATGCCAAAAAAACATTACTTGTCTGATTATCCAAGCGAGTCTCAAAAGGCTTGGATTTCTCCCTCGTACGATCCGCTAATCTCCTGAAATGATGATAGTGAGAGGTGAGTCTACAACGCGACTCAGTGAGATATAAACATACTACCATGCTTGTGACGTTAGGTAACACAAGGCTAGCTTCATAAGAATGGTGTTGGACCCCGAAATTTTCTGTAAGTTAAAACTATTAAACGAGTAATTATCGATGATTTATTAGCAATTATTTATGCATAAAGCAAAGGAAAATCCTTGAAATTGAAAAGAAATGGAAAAGATGGTTTAGCAATTTGAGTTATATGTGGAATTTGGGAGTTAATTAACAGGTTAATTTAAGCAAGATATTATGGCAAAGGTTGATTGATAGATTAATTATTCTATTTTGTGGACTTAATTAGCATGTTAATGCGGGAATTAATTCACATGTTAAGGTGCCTAAGGTAAGGTGACATGAAATTAAGTGGCATGATTTAATTGAAGTGGTAACTTTCATGAAGGGTAAAAAGGGCATGTCACTTAAGTTTTAAATGGCCAAGGCTTTTCATTAAGGGCATTATGGACTTTTGGGCATTAAAAGAGTATAAAAGCAAGAAAATAGAGTTGGTCTTTCATTTTTAAAGAAGAAGAACGAAAATGAGAGGAGAAGAGAGAGAGAGTCGTGAGGGAGAAGAGAAGGAGAAGAAAAGAAGAAGAAGAAATGGAAAAATCCAAGGGAAATTTCGTGGAAAAGGAAGAATCAAGGCTTTTAAGGTAAGTTTTTCCACCTTTCCATCTTGTTGTGTTGAAAGAATGGGTTGTTGTGTTGTTGGAAAGAAAAACCTAGAAAGAGAAAGAGGAATTTAAGGAAGAAGATGATGGTTCTTCATGGGGTTTTGGGTTAGATATCATAAGAAGTGTATGGGTTTGTGATTCCTAAGACTTATTTTGGATGATTGTGTTCTTAGGGTTTTCAATTGAAATCACTATCTTGACTTGGGGATTTTTGTGTGAGTTTGATGAAGGAAATTAAGGAAGAAAAGAAGAAGACAAGAGGAATCAAAGAAAGTCAATTGGAGCAAGTTTTCAAGCAAAGAAACATAAGGTAGGTTTTATGTTTATAGTTAAATAATGAGCCATTAAGATGTTTTTAAAAATCAAGATAAAATAACTTCAAAGCCATTGTTTTCTTTCATGATTTGATAATGTTTATGAGAAATTGTTATGCATTGATATGTGAATATTGGTTGCTATGTGAATTGGTTTGAATGAATTGTGGAAGAATTATGAAATGCATATGAAATATGGTATGTGCATTCATGGAAACAAGATTTCAAGCATGTGCCAATCATGGCAAAATGTTTTCAAGAATATGCCAATTGGGCAAAGATTAGATGCATGAAATATATGTTATGTGGGTGAGGTACAGTCCCCAAGAAACTGTCACGTGCACGTCGACCATGATAAGGCTTCGCCCGCCTGCCCGATTGTGGCAAGGATGTTCCTTTTCAGGACTCCTCAAGATTTTGCCTACATAAGACCATTTAATGGAATTATGTAGTGCCATGAAAATGGACTTACCGAACCAATTATGATGTGTTAGCTATTATGTGCTATGTGTTATGTGACAAGTTTAATGCATGCATGATTTTATAAACATTTGAAAAATGCATGAAATGTGATTTCAAGTGATTTCAAGCATATCACAAGAATTTTAAAAGAAACATGTGGGTTATGTTTCAAAAGGAAGTTTTCAAGGTAAAGAACTTTTGAATAGTTTTTGCTTGTTATTGATTATAAGCATATTACCTACTGAGCTCCCCAAGCTCACCCCTCATTTTTCCCCACTTTCAGGTTTTTGATCAAGCGAACAAGAAAAAGAGATCAAGGCATAATCCGATTTTGCATGTCTTGTGTTATTAGGGATATTTGATGTAAAACAGTGCATTAAGTGTATTTTTGTGAAATTGGGTTATGTAAGTTATGAATTTTGGATATTGTTGTTGATATTGGAATGTTGGCATGGAATTGCCAATAAAATTGTAAAATTATTATGTATGATGTTAATGAAGTGCGACATTATGTATGACTTTAAATTGTGCAATGGGTATATGGATGATTATGAAATTTGGATGATGAAATGTAGCTATATGTGACAATCCAAATGAATTGAAACTTAAGAATGGATAATTGAGAATTTGGAATATGAAGTATTCATGGAAGGTGAGTTGTGGTTTAGTATGAAGATTAAGAATAAATGGAAGTTGAAGAATTGATAAACTTCACTTGGCAATTGAGTATATAAGTTATGATGTTGCATAGATCTTGTGTAGAATGATAGTCTTGATGATTGCTGGGAATGTGAGGTTTGATGAACCAACTAGGCCAAAAATGGATTGGTGGATGAATTAAGATTAATAATTGAGTTAGTATGAAGTGAAAATGCGTTAGAATGAGTGAATCTTGCAAGATTAGAAGTGTTTATGTTGTTAGAATGGAGTTGGGAGAGGCTTTGGAAGGAGTTTGGAGTGTTTGGACAGTGTATGTCCGTTAAACGG
>JANZLH020383633.1:0-12252 GCA_026770325.2 Erythroxylum fimbriatum
CGGCAACAAAGAGTAACCTCTGATAAGGTTTTAATATATTATATATATTATAGATGACGACAACGTTGCTCTTCTAGAGTTTTGAATTACAAAGATAATAATTCCATATATAACAGTTGTAACTTTACGGATAATGACAACGTTGCTTTTACAACAACTTATAGGGTTTTGATATTATATATATATATATATATATATCCACTCCTTTTTAGTTCCAATTTCCTCCACCAATTTGTTACCTTAAACATTTGCCTTCAATCCTAATCATCCCATTCTTTCTAACCCTCCCTCCTAAGCTTTAATCTCTCATCTTCTCCCTTTTTTTTCTTTAATCCATTTATATCTTAAAAAACTTCGGCTAATAGTCAGGGTTCCAAGACTTTAGGGACGAAATGGTGTCATATTGTGGGGGACTCCTAACCAACTATTAGAGTTCAATATTTTCCACTTATAAAAGGTAGCACACGATCACTAGAAGTTTTAAGAGAAAGCATCAAGTGCTTAACATTGTTGATTGAGTTTTTCCTAGATAAGAGACCAACGTTTCCATTGATGAATACTGGGGCTTAACACCATTAGAAAAAAGGGGACTGTTAGAGGTACTAATAAATAAAGAAAACATTTTCCTTTTTAATTTGATTCCGAGATGACTATGGCATGTGAACGACAAACTTATTTTTCTTTAGAAGTGGAAACTAGGGATCTAAACCAATAAAAATGAGGAAAAAAAACCAATATGGATCAGTATTCACAATATTCTATTGGAGCATTGATCAGCTAGAGGATCGAGTCATTTGAATAAGGAAACCAATTTGTATCGATGAAGCTATAATTTTTATATTAGCAGAATTTTCATTAAGTTGTTGTAAGCTATGATTGCTATGAAAAGAACCAACTATACTAAAGAATGTAAATCAGGAGCTGCTTTACTTGATGCCTCCTATAAGATTAGATAAGAATGACTTAATGATAAAAAATGTTGGGAAATTGGGTTGAGATTCGATCCCGACTGTAGCGCAATAATCATGAAACTTTTTCGTGAATTTTGATTTCCCGAAAATCAAGATCTATTTAATTCTATAAAATGATTAACACGAATCATAATAAAGCAAAAACTTAATTCGTAACTTATTCCGAAACTTGATCTTTATCTTGTTGTATCCCTCGAACTGTTTTCGAAACTGACCCGTCTCAATCACCGTATTCGTACAAGTATCCGGCCTCTAACGATGTCCACAAAACAGGTTGAGAGAACTTTGTAACCCTTACAGAGAGGATTAAGCATGAAGTACCAGCTTCATAGAGCTTAGTTATATTTATAATAAGCTTTGTTGGACGTTTTAGTAATTTAATTGAAATTAAATTCTAATTTTAATTAAATTTTAATTAGAATTTCAAATAATTCTAATCAAATACCAATTATGTCCATATAAGATTCAATATCTCATATTGATCCTTATTTATTAGACATCTCATATTTAATCATAAAGTTTCTCAAACTTTACAATCAAGTCCAACTTGATTAAATTATCTTTTACTCTCTTCAACCCATTCTATATGTGAGACATATTAGATTCCCAAAAATGCTGACAATGATTATAAAATCTAATTTTAATTCATAATTAAAATTAGATAAATTAGAACTCCTTTTAATTTATCTTTAATTCTCCAATTAAACAATTTATAATCATAGATCAAGATTGGTGTCTAGCAACACTTCATGATCACCTAAACAATTAGGAATGTTAAAGTAGTTTTGACTAACCTTTCCGTGCATAATTTTTTCGTATAATTCAATCCTTTCATTATACAATATTCCGATTAGACATAGAACATGGAGTTAATGTCTACTCTATTTTGAGTCTAGTCATATTAGTTCTCTGTCATTAGCTATCTATTCAATTATTGACATTTGTAAACTATTTACAAAGCATCATTTCACCTTGGCCAAGGATTTCTTGAATCAATACTAATCGAGAACAACGAAACATTCTCCCTAATTACTTTAGGGTGATGAATCTTATTTTGATCATTCAACTATCTCCATATAGTACATGTTACATCCAATGACTACCGATTAAATGACATATGATTAAATAGATCATAAGTAGCATCAAAACATAGCAATCCCCATACAAGATAACTTTGATAACTTCAAGTCAAAGGATCACTTATATAATTATCACAATGAGAATTCCATAAACATATAAGTAATGTTCCAAATGGATTTCTCATATCGGGTCTATTCAGTGAACTTGTTCTCTAGCAAGTAGCCACACGTTTATTTAAGTATCTATATACTTGAGCCTATGAGATCGACTACTTCCTTCATAAGGAAAAACAAAACATGTGCTAGTCTTTTTCCATTCTATTAATGTCCAATCTTAATAGAACAATGACTAGAAACATTTAGGAATAATATATAAATGCAATATGAATCTCATAATTATAATCTCGTTATAATTTCATTTGCAATGTACAATTATCCCATGGACTTTATCATCTACATCTAAACATGTACAAGATGAAGAATGCCTTTAAATAATTTGTCACTAAATTACAACCAAATCGATTGGTTGTAGGGCATAAATCAACAAAAGATGTGGTAGCAATCTCTTATTAATGAAAGTTAAATCTAAGCCATCAAGAAATGAAATTGAACTTAACAGGAAATATCTTCTAATAAGGGGACTATTACGAGTTAATGGAAATCAGGTTTCCTAAGGGGGTAGGAGAATTAAGTATTATAGGTATGAAACAAGAACAAATTTTAGGTCACATCAAAGGGATGATGAAGTTTCCAACAATCAAATGGATAAGTAAGATAATGGTAAACAATCAAGCTTGCACATTAAAAGGTCAATCCTCAGTACCCAAGGCTTCTTGCTTTGCAAGGATTAGAGAAAGGTCATCAATTATACCGAGCCTTCTCTTTGCATTTTATAAAGAAGTTATTTCTGTGACTTAAATTCGTGACATTTTGTGGTCACAAAGGAGTTACCGTATTAGTGGTTCTAAGGCTCACCCTCAAGCTTGCAGAGTGTAGGTACTAGTTATAGTAAAAATATCAATAATATTAATGCTAGGATAAATAAGCAAATCTCCAAAGATGATAATTAATTCACTTTTGGTATTTGCTCTTAAAAATCATCACAAGTGGGTAAATAGGTCCCTGGGATATTGTTAATCTTGAGAATGAATTCACTATTTCAACTAAGAGACCGTCAAATATAAAGAATAATGTTAAGAGCTCTAAACCATTAACCTCCTCTTGAAGCTAATACTTGCTTAATAGGTTTCATAGCCCTAAAAAGTAGCAAGCAATATATGATTATCTATATTTAATGAAAGAGTTAATTACAAAAAAAATCTCAAACTTCAGCCAATTTTACAATTATAGCCCGAACTTTAAAAAGTGGAAATAAAATGCCCAAATAGTACTGTTGTCGCCTGCAACCAAATTAAAAAAAAAACCAATTTCCATTAATACAAATTAATGTAGTAGTAGTAAGTGGATATCGTTCCCCCGAGAAATTTTAATGGTGAAGAGTTTACGAGTTCAAAACTAAGACAAAGTAACGAAAAGGGGGGGTTGCAATTCACATAAAATTAAAAATGTAGAAATAAAAAATATGAAATTAACAAAAGTAATTGAATATGAAAATTTAATAGAAAACCTTGGTTTCGGGTTACCGATGTTATCACACTAAAATGGATTCTCGATATAAAATTTCAGATCATTAATAAACATTCATTAGGGAATGTTTTCTCTTAAGTGTAAATGACTAGAAACATGTATTCTAAGCATTCTTATTAATCAACAACCTAGATACGATCGTAGGTTTAATTGAATAATAGCTTTAAGAACTAAGAAACCAATGAACAAGATAATACATGTACGACATGCAATTAATCAAGATGAGTATCTTCTTAGAATTTCCGACTCTAACGTAAAGAAGGTAATCTTAATTGTCACTTGTGATTAGCAAAACTGAACGTCATATTTCATTAATCTAACTATTAAACGAATCAATCCCTAATTGCACACATAGAAATCAATCAATTCAATTAGAAAAAGTAATTTGGAAGATACTCAATGTTTATCAACAAAACAAACTTTATTGAAACATCTCACACATAATAGATGATAACATGGTTTCCCTCAACCAAGAAAAAAAATTTAGCTACTCATAACAAAAGTAAAAATAAACAAAGTAATAGCCAAACACAAAGTCTCCACCCCTGGTCTTTCTCTAAAGAATCCGAAAATCCCTAAAGAAATAATACAGAAATCGAAAGCTAGCTATGGCTGTCCAGAAAAACAGAAGAAGAAAGTGCAGAAAAACATCCTAAACTCAAGGAAAAGCTGCGGAAATTCTAAACTATGCTAAAACTAATGACTGCCGTCGAGAACTGTAGAAGAAAAACTATAGAAAAGTGAAAAATTATCCTACACTGAAGGCTGACAAAAAGAACATAAAAAGAAAGCAAAAACGTAGAACTACTACTGAAAATATGCGGAAAACTATCCTAAAACCAAAGCTTCGTGAACAGTAACTTCTCTCCCCTTTTATGCTTTTTTGATCCCTCTTCTCTCTCCTTCTCGTGATCTTCAGCGGATAATCCTTATCCCCACTTCAAGTTGTAGATTTCCATTGATAAGATAACAATATGATCTTCAAAGATTATGAAAGTCTCGAATTTGAATTTGAAAACAGATCTAAATTTTTATCATTGCACGAGCCCACACTTAGTCATTAAATTTGCTATCAATCTGAAACTTTTAGATTTTTTTGTTTCTTTTGCATCTTTTTTATTAAATTTCATCTCTAAAGTGTTGAAAATTACCTGAGAATAATTAATAGACAATTTTATTAATTTTGGATAATAATTTTCACACATTAAAGAGAATTAAATAGAAAATATACAGAAAATGACGACTTAACATAGATTATCTATAGAATGAGTTCATGTCAGGCTCTGTACAGTATTAAAATACTACAAAATTTTGTTTTTGTGAAAAGGATAAGAATGTTGATATCAAAATAATCATTTTCTTAAGAATTTACTTTAGCTTTTAAGTTAAGGAGACATAAGCAGAAGTTAAATTCTACCGACCATTCCAAATAAAATCATTGGCAGGATTCAAGTTGCTCCAGAACAAGCAACTAGTGTTGTCTGCGTACTAGTTATAACCATAGCTGTCGCTGAAATAAGATGCAGATGCCATAATTTCAGGGCGACAGATTTGATAATTCATTGAAATCGTGAAGCTTGTTAAGCTTGATAATTTAAAGTATTTCAACCGAAAGAACTCGCATGTTCATACAGTACCATAGTGAGAAAACTTATATTCCATAATTACTCCGAAGATAATGCTCATCAAACTCTTAATTTCCAACAATTGGAAGTGATTATCTATTTTTTCTTTTTTCTTTATCATTTTATGCTATTCGATAATCATTAGATGGAAAATTAAATTCATTGACAGGGTGATACCAAAATCTTTACTTCCTTGCACAGCCTCAAGCCAATATAATTATATAAGCTAAAAGATAGCGGCCCCAGAAACTGAACTTTTTATGAGAGTCGACAAGATTAAAGTCCTAAAGAATGAAATATATATATAGTCTACGCAATGGATACTGTTATGCTCACTGAGAACAAATACATGAAACAGTCAACCTTTAAGCTACTTTTTTGTTTTCATATAACAAGCCTTACAAATATTTAGGAATGACAAAAAAGTTCAAAAGTAACTCCAATTTAAATTGACTACACTTTAGACAAAGTTCAAGCCTTTAAAAGAATTTAAATTTATAGACTCCTTTTGAAAAAAACAACTGAGTTGATGTTGAATTTTTAAAAAAATTTCAAATTTCATGTTAAGTTCAAACTCGGGTTTTATAGTCCAGCCCAAGCACGAATCTTGAATTTCCTCTCTTTATAAAATGATATTGTTCTTAAAAGATTTTCGTGTTCAAACTTTAAACTATTTTGATCAGTCTTTAAGTTGGAAGAATTCCAATTGAGCTTGATTTTGATCAAAATAGCTTAGGTCTGATCAAACTACGTGCGGGACGTAAAATTCAATCAGCTTAAGTTATATGATTTTCATCCAATTTGACTTTGAACCGACTCAGGACTAAGATGTTTTTTAGTTAGATTTAGGTAACAAGCTACCCAAACCTAGCTGACCGGAGCCTCAAATCCTCTGGTCCTTTTTTCTATATCAACTCTGTGCCCGTTATATTTAAACTATCTATTTACACGAGACCCATATAAATAAATGACGCAGATGCAAAAACACAGAATAGGTACATGATCACGTCCGCCGACCAGTTGCTATTACCAATCCTCCTAATCTTGACGTAGCTGTTGTGTGGCGCAGAGAGCACATCCAGACTTTCTGACATTATAACTCTTTAATTATAACGCTAGGTTCACTTTAACATTAAAATTTACGACATGACATCTTTATCAAAGCTACTTTATCAAAGCTACTTTATCAAAGCTGCGCTAAGCATGTACTAAAAGTCTAAAACATGGTGTACAAAGGTAGATGCGATTGTCTAGAAAATTATTAGGACCAGACTTCTTCTGACATGACAACTCTTTAATTATAAGCTGAGTTCACATTAAAATTAAAATTTAAGTCGTACAATGTTACTGCAAATTATTTTAGTTGATTCCTTAAATTGTGTTGTTGACTTTTTTTTCAATATTTTTAATATACACTTAATTTATTTTTTCAAAATAAATTATTCTAGTTGAATTAGAATTAAATTGACGAGCATATATTTCAAGTTATCAAACATAATAAATGAATAATAAAGAGGTTCTTCGCAGTTTAAGCCAAATGAGTCTTTGCACTAGTAGCATTCTCTCTTCTTTTGCATTGCTTAAATTCAAGAGTGGGATAACCAACCCTTTTGGAAATGATTCCAATTCTTTCTACAATAGGTAAGGTATGGTATCACATGCAGTCGTCGGCATCCACGAGATACCTCCGTAAAACATAACTTGATTCTAAAGTTTCTGAAATTAGAATTATTTTTAGGAGTAGTTCTTAAAATTTTGAACTTAATATGTTAAATTAATTTTTATATATAATTATGAATAGTTATATCAAAAATGGATCTCCTTATAGTAAATTATTTTACTTATATAAATGCCAAGAGATAAGGTTAATCTTCTAAATTCGTGTTTTATAGTCCAGCCCAATTTGACTTTTAACCAAGTCGAGACTAAAATTTTTCGAGTTAGATTAGCTGGCCGTTACCAATCCTATAAATATCAATCCTCCTAATCCTGAGATAGTTTGTTGTGTGGTGCAGAGACTCTAAAACATGGTGTACAAAGTGTAAATGCGATTGTCGAGAAAATTATTAGACGAGACTGCTTCTGACATGACATCTCCTCTTTATATCGCTAGTTTTACATTGACATCAAAATTTAAGTCATGTACGTTTCCGAAACACGAAAAAGTGTTACGTTGCTTTCTGTTGTAAATTTCTTTTCGTTGAATTAGAATTATATTTTGTACCTAATGACAGTAACACGTTGATCCAATAGATGAAACGGCCAATGTCCACGGAAAAATAATTGATAAAAAGCTTGCATTCTTTTTATCAAAATTTAAATTTTGTTTTAAAAAATAAAAATAAGAATATTGATCAAAATAATTATTCAGGTAATGAAATACCCAAACCTAGCTGTCCGGTTACCAGTCGTATAAATATCAATCCTTCTAATCTTGATAAAGTTGTTGTGTGGCCCAGAGAGCATATACTAAAAGTCTGTTTCTATTAGTTTATACTTTATCTAATAAATAAGATTTAAAAATAAATGAATGAAAGATTACAAAAAAATATAAATAGAAGGAATAGTTACATTGAAACAACAAAAAAATATATTATGCCACTGTCAGACCATGCGAGACTTGGGAGACTCAGGCGACTATCGTTTAGCTTCGCTTACTATTTCACTACTGCTTGTGAAGTATTTGGGAACATACAACCTTCGCATCTTTTTTCAAAAGGGGGACATTGATATTAGGTAAGAAAGGGAGTAAGAAAAGAGTTGCATAAGAATTATGGAAACTGAAATAACTCAGTTATTTATAAATCCGCAGATTATCCAAAATAAACTTTGCGGCACGAATAAATTATCAATCTCAACCGCAAAACACCAGAAAATAAAACACCAACGTTTGGTAACGCAGTTTGGCCAACTTGCCTACGTCTGCGGGGCCCTCACCCAGATTAATTTCTTCCACTGTAGTTCACAAAAATTACAATAGATTGATCTACACCAAAAGACCCAACCTATGTAATAAACCCCCAGCCTAATTACCTGTGAAAGATTTTCACGCCCGATAACACGACCGACTCTTGTTAACCTCGTCAGAGGATTTTCTTCAAACTCTTCATACTTAAAATCAAAGATAAACAAAATCAAGATCACTACTATTTCAATTCTGAACTTAGACACCAATAATCCAAGCAGCAGTACCCACAAGTTCTTCAACTATCAATCTATTAATATAGAATATCCAGCAGACAACGACAACTACAAATCACGATTAAGTTACTTGCTAAAAGTCAAACCATAGTCTTGTTTTGCGGCACCAAAATAAAGTCTCACAATTGATCACACCAATAAGAAAACTTCGACAACAGCCCCAGTGTCAACGTCGTCTGCGCAGCCCAACCAAAAGCTTCAAAGCCAACCACACAATCAGGGGATCAAGAAAAGTAACGCTGCAGCTCACAACTTCAAAACACACATGATTTCATCTATTAGCCACACCAAAAAGAGTGTGCAGCACCTTAGCAAAAGACAACTTAATCAATTAATTGAAAAGCAAATAGCGCAGCCACAGGTGCAACAAAAAACTCAACACAGATTTTTCACACACACACACAAAAAATAACGAAACCATACTCCACTCAATAGAAGGATGCCCTACTACTCAAGTCCACGTCAGCAAGCAAACCCCTTGGTCACGCAATCTGCTGAATTTTTTTTTATATTAAAAATCCTTTTCAAATAAGGATAATATTCAAGATAAATTCCAATTTTAATCCACATTCAAATTTTGGCACATTAACACAGATTGACAGGAAAAATTCACATGTCCAATTAAAATGCCAAAAATAAAAATAAACATAGGATATATTGAAAATAAATCCTAACAGAAACTTCTCCAAATCCAATTCATTTATCGTCTAGTTTGTCTTTAACTAGTTTGCCTAATAGTGTGAAGCGTGTTTTATCAAACAAAATATAAAATCTTTTAGAAGTTATTCATGTAGAAAATCATATTTGTGAGTCTTATTTACCTTTGTTAAGTCCTTACAGTATCTATTCTCGTGACCGTTCTTGGTCGAGAAATATTAGGAGTGTGTTATTTACTTCTAGACCTCGTGTGAAGGAAATCATCTAAAGTTCCAAGCTGGAATAATGTAGTCTCAGATCTAAAACTGCAGAACAATACGTAAAGCTAGAGATTCCTAAGGAGTTGATTGCCTTATGGAGAGAACAGAACCATACACATCTACACTTTGGAGCTCTACGACTTGTTCTCACCTTACATGGAAGAAAAGGTATTCCCACAACAATCAGGATATCCCTTCTTGACACTGCCTACACAACGTACCAAAATGCTTTGATTGGTACCTTGCTAACAACTTTTGACAGAGGAAGTGTCATCTTGACCATAGTACCTGATTTTAACATCAGGTTGGATGATCCTACCTTATCTGAACATCTACAGGTTCAAATCCAGATCACTGGAGCAGATCAAGATCCTATAGCCATCATGGCTACTTTTCATCACCAGATGATCTATCTTCTTCAGAATCATGCCTTGGACATAAACTTTTCAAATTCTACTTCGGATTCTTTATACATGGTTGCTGATCGATCTAATTATCAGACTACTATCCTCCAGATCCCAAAGTAGTTGCCTTCAAAGGAGCTTGAAAAGTTGATGCCTACAGATTGGATTAACTATTAGAAGGTATTCCACGTGCCTCATCGACACTCTTTTCATACAATGACTCCTCCGATTCTGCAGACTCTGAGAGATGGCTCAGTCAGATCTATCTACACTAGACCTAGCGACGACACGCCTGGTCCATCTACATCAGGCTCAATCTTGATGATCCAGCCCATTGACTATTCAGATCTACCAGATCTATCATTTGGGGTAGCAAGCCTTAAGATCTAGCCCGTATTTTCTCATACGGAAGGTAAAGACGGTCCTCCTATTTATTATTTCAAATCTAATGGAGATCCAGTCTATGTAAGTCATCATTGTGGACACTTTGTATGGGATGTCGACCCATCCATGTGCGAACCAGACTGTGAGATCTATCTCAACCCTGAGTCAAATTCAGATCATGATGATCCAAGATATCAACGGAGAAGGAAGAGGAAATCCAAGTCCAAATCTCGGTGCTTACCTTCTCGTGACTGTAACATCCCGTCCCCATATTAAGGGTTAGGACCCGAACTTTCAGTACATGTGAGCTCAAATAGGAATTAAGACAATGCATTTTCTTGCTCATGCATCATGTTAGCATATATGCATATAAATATGGAATGTTTTCGTATAAAAAGTGGTATATGCATTCATTGACAATTTTCGGGCATAATTGATATTAAATGTGATTTTGTTGAAAATGAGGAATAGAAAGAGTGATCTTGGTATAAATTGTGATAAGGAAAGATTTAGAAATAAAATTGGTTGTGATCTGAAAAATGTTTACTAAGTATGTTTCGGTCTGTTAGCCATAACTTCTCCTCTAATTGTCCAAACAAGATGATTTTTAATTTGGATTAAACTAGAAATGTATGGCTACATTTCTTATGAGGACATCGAATTTCAATTCTATCTTTAAGAATCTCAAAAGTTGTCATGAAGTTAAGAATTTGGTGCAGTATATTGGTGTATGAATGGGAAGTTCGTCTTCATACTTTAGGGGAAAATTTGGGATTGATATAAACATATTTTGTGCAAAGCTTCCTTCTAGAAAGTTGTAGATCTTTCTTTTATCTTTCCAACGGTATATAGTATGAAAAATTTGAATATTGAAGTCAAAAGTTATGATTCTCATAAGTGGATACGTTTTGAAGGGAAGAAAAGCATACGATAAAAAGTGAAGGGGAGAAAAGCAGACGATAAAAAGTAGACGACAAAAAGTGAAGGAAAGAAAAGCAGATGATAGAAAGTGAAGGAAAGAAAAGCAGACGATAGAAAGTGAAGGGAAAAAAAGCAGACGATAGAAAGTGAAGGGAAGAAAAAGCAGACGATAGAAAGTGAAAGGAAGAAAAGTGAGACGATACAGATGTTAGACGATAGAATTGGCTTTTAAGGTCTTCATAAAAGTTGTAGATCTAGAAGTTCTCTTTCCAATGGTCTAAAAACGAAGTCAATCCGACATCTGTAGCAAAAGTTATGGCATTCGCACTGAGATATGTACATTACAAGTGAGGGCATAAATGTGTTGGAGTCTTTTGGCCATAACTTCTTCTCTAGACCTCCAAATGACCTGATTCTTCAACCATTGGGTTCGTAAGACGTTTCTCTACTTCTCCACCAAAACTCGTATCCATCTGAGATGAATGGAGAATGATTGAGTGAAAAGAGTGAGACGGGTATAATGAGTGTATTTTTAAAGGATATGAACTGGTGTTATTCCACTGAACATATTTCGGTATTTTGATGATTTCTAGAGCTCTACTGATTGAAATTATATGATTTTTTATTTGTGGAAAACTTGAGACATTGGACTACAAATGGTGTGTAGAAGTCGGAATCTAATTTAGTTTCTAAGATGTTTAAATTTTAGATATAAGTTATACATAGTATACCGTTTTGGACCAGAGCAGTTTAAAACTGTTTGAAGTATATCTTTTGAATCGCTGAACTAAATTGAATGATTTTGCAAGCATTAGAAACTTAAGAAAACAGGAAGGAAGTGTTTAGAACAAAATATTCAAGGTTATTTTTGGCAAGACACTTAAGTTAAAAGAACATAAGCTTATAAGGAAGGATAAGGTGGACTTTTTGGACTAATTAAGGGCATAATTGGAAGAAGAAGTGTTGTCTTGCTTATAAATAAAGAAGAAAACGTGAATGAGAACATTCCAGAGAACAAAATGTGTGGATGAGAAAAGAGAAAAGAGAGAGAAAAACATGAAAAAGAATGAAAGAGAGAGAAAGAAGAGAAAACAAGCTAGGGT
>JANZLH020383762.1:0-12232 GCA_026770325.2 Erythroxylum fimbriatum
GGGCGGGGAGTTTTTAGGGTTTTTTTTTCGTTATTTGCAAATTAGTCCCTAGGTTTTTTTAATTTTACGGAACTACCCAGTATTTTTCGGTATCTGTGGTACTGGCCGAATGTTTGCCCCGGTATCTTTGTCCCCATACCGGTACTAGATTCCAGCCGGAACGGAACATTTCGGCCGGTACCGGCCGGTACGGTACGAAATTTCAATCACTGACACCAGTACTCTTGTGGCATTTTTTGATGTATCGTAATTATCACGACGCTTCCATAGTCTCCTGGCTTAAGTGAGGCCGCAGGTTCAAACCCCCCTCATGTATGCAGTTATTTAAAATTTGGGGCTAGAGCTTTGCCTCCCGCGACCTTTAATTAAAGTCTGGATGTGAATAGCTTAAAGGTATCTTCCCATAATTGGGACCCTTCTAGGACATCTCGTGAGCAACAAAAAAATGAAAAGAAAGAGAAGAGAGAGAGAGAGAAGATGCATAATTCCAGAATCACAAGAGAATATTTGAGAGGAAAGACAAATAAATTCTATTTTTGCATATTCATTATCCGTTAGCATGTTCTTTAAATACACGTGATAGTAAAGGGCTATACTATGCACTAGTATAGGATTGCATTCATAAATGTGCACTAGTATAGGATTAGATTCATAGATCCTTTATTTAAACGATGCGTATCATGTATAATAACTAACACTATCGTTGACTCGATACTTGATATGTTTCCCATGTCTCAAGCATCTTCTTCGTTAATTTCTGCAATAATTTTCTTCCCCTTAACATCTTTGTCCAGCTAGTTAACTTCTAGAAATTGTTTCTGAAACTCGAAGAGGTACTTTCATGATGCACTCACAGGTCCACCGTCTGACCACTAAATTAACAATTGAGTGACAGAACGGTTGTTTCTTTTAACCATCCTTCTTCCTGACACTGCTATAGGGAGATTTTCTAAAGGTCTAAGGAATTCTAGTAGGGATGTTGAAGTTATTTCTTGAACCACATGAGCCTTCTTTAGTTGAGACATATGGAAGATTAGATAAATAAAGCTCCTTTGGTAACTCTAGCTTGTAAGCTATCGTCCCCACTCGTTGTATGATTTTGTAAGGATCGTAATAAAGTGGTGATAACTTCTGATTTCCTCTTCTTTGAAGCGAATGTTGCTTATAGGGTTGTAATTTTAGTAAAACTGTCACGAAGGGAAAGATCTCTCTATTCTTTAATGTTGAAAAAAGAAATATATATACAAGTTTTTGGATTGTAACCCTAGCCTCATTAATTGCGTCTTTCTTTACACTACTCCTAAAAGATAGCTATCTAAATACAACTGGATACAGCTTATTATGATTTTTTTTCAAAAATATAATATACACAATATATGCTAATCCCGCTCCCCGCCCCCCAAGTTGGAGCATGCGAATTTTGAATGCCCAACTTGCGAAGAAAAGAGTCAAAATGTTTCTTGTCCAAGGATTTAGTGAAAATATTAGATAGTTGAACATTAGTGGGTAAATATGTGGTAGTGATGTTTCCCTGCAAAAGTTCATCACGCAAAAAATGACAGTCCACTTCATTTTTTGTGGATCCTTATTGGTCATTGGAGCTCAAAATTAGTTGCTACAATGGCTAGTTATAGAGAATTGGTCAGCCATTATGTATTGAATACACATATTCACTAGTCATTAAGACATTGGTTGACTATTAATACATATCGGTACCAATGTCACACCATTACATTAGTAAACTAATGTGTCAACAGACAATCCTATTACAAGTTTAACTTACATTGGTCATGCGACTAATTTATATTGGTCGACTAATTCCCAGAAAATGATTTTAATAAATTTAAATCCCTAAACTTGATTTGTTGAATGTTATTATAATTAAAATAACTTCAAAATGTCCTCCAAACAGTGTTTGAAAGATCAAGAATTTTTTTTTCAAATAAGGCTATAATACCTTTTAGTGAATGAAAAGACGCTTGGATTAAGGTGATACAAAATGTTTATGCATGATAAACCTTTAAAATCATCAAACTGACTAAATGAGATTACAATCAACATTATAAAACATAGAGTGACTTTAATGTGTCTTGATCTTATTTTATTCTTGACTTGATCTTCACTTCGGGAGTTGCAAACTTCAACTTTTCCTTATCATCTTTATGAGGTATCTTATTGAATTATTAATGCATGTCAAATGCACCAGAAAATAAACCTAACTTTGCACACTAAGATTTACAGTTGCGGTGAGTCAGGATCGTATCCACAGGTAATGTACGTTTAATTTTTGCAATGAAAATAATTGATGTTAAGGATATAAATAGGGGTTTCCGTAGATGCAATTAAGGAAGTAAAGTAAAAGTAAATCAATAAAAGCAATTTAATTCAAACAATCAAAAATGATAAAAGTGATGAATGCATGTAAAATTTGGTTCTCGTATCAATCTTGGCCTACATACAATTAAGCATATTTTATTATTATAATGTTTCCACACCTCTCTTAGAACTATTGATTGTAGATTAACAACAAGTTTTGTTAATCCCAATTTTTCCTTAGGTCGTGTTTAATCAAAACAAACTCTTTAATTAAACCTAACTATCAAATAACCTGGAATAAGCTCTCTAGGTCTAATTGGACAGTCACATTACGCATATGGAAAACAGACTAATCTAGGTAGTAACCACATGAGTTTGGGTTATTTAACCTATGTCACGTTATTCGTAATGATTCAAAGCCATTAGTAGCTCCAACCGAACCTAAAATACAGTGATTACGTATTGTATTGAAGATTCTAGCAATGGTTTACATAAAAGCAATCCAATGTACACATTCAGATCATTCTTACACAACACCCAACTCAATAAGCACAAAATAACGTAAACAATTTCGAAAGAGAGGGATTCTACATTACACATGGAAAAGATATACTTAACCATGATCCTAGGCATCAATTTTGACCTCTAAACTAGTTTGGGAAGCTTATCCCTCTATGGTTGTCTTGAAAGAGTGAGTTTTCTGCCCTTTACAAAGTCTCAAGTTGATTCCCCTTATGTTTTCCCTAAAAATGTTCTATTTATAGTAAAATTAGGCTTCTGGGTACATACACAGTTTGATACACGACCATATATCAAACCATATAAGTCAAAAAATGTGAAACTCGTGAAGATACGCAGTTGGATACACAGCCATGTATCCAAACGTGTAAGTCCAAAACTATCCTTTGAATGTTTACGTAGTCGTATAAGTATATACACATCCATGTATCTCCCAGGTTCTGTTGAATTGTTGTTCTTCTTGCGAATTCTTGTCCAATCCTTACCCCAATCCATCTCCTTCTTATTCCAGAAGGGTATTTGATTTTGAACAACAAAATGTTAGCTTAAAGAAGGTGCTTTTAACCCATTTTAGTTTTTGTGCTCCAAACTTGTACTTAATATCAAATATGAACTGAAGTGAGTATCTTAAGCATTTCACAACAATAATCACCGATTGTTATGGAGTAAATATATAAACAATTCAGCACACATTAATACTCCTTTTGTGTTCATTTTAACTCAAATAATAATTTTATTAATGTCATGCTTTATAATAGAGAGATTATTTCTATTAGTGATATGAAAGATGCTCTGTACTCTAAAGGATTAAAGGAAAAGGTCTTAGATACATATGAATATATATCATACTTGGTTTATCTATTAGTAGAGAAAGGAAAAAGGGAAAATGTACTAAAAATTGGCAATAGTCATGATCCATATTGAAGGATAAAATTGTTTCATGTTTTAACTGTAAGGTTAAACGACTCTTTAAATGGGATTATCCATAGTGGGAGAATGAAAAACGAAAAAAAGGAAATGGATGACACTAGGATCGATATGACTTTTAATAAGGACTATTTCTATTCCTTTAAAGAATGGAATGGTATTGTTAGATTAGGTGATTATAAAGAAAATGTTATAAAAGCAGTGGTTTATATAAATCAAAATGCATAATGAAATTGTTTGAACATTGGATGATTAGTGCACTTCTGCTTTGAAAGAATCTGATTTCTATAAGTAGTCAGTGGTATAAATATTTAGGTGATAATGGACAATATAAAGTGGTAAAGAGTGCATTGATTATGATAAAAAGAAAGTTACAGTATGGTATTTGCGTCTCAATAGAAAAGACAATAATGGGGTCGATGCTTGTCTCAATCTTTAGGAAAGAAAGATAGTATTACAAAATATGAGTGATTCATCTTATTAAATAAGAGATGACAGAGCTTTTTAAAGGGAGCTCAGTGAAGGATGAAAAACATAGGAAGATTGACTTTTGCAAGTTTCATGTACTTGATAAAAAGTCTAGGGTAATCTTTAGAGATTATATTTAGGGAAAGACATATGTTGAGTTAAACATATGGAAAGGATTTTTAGGGTTAATAAGTAATACTAGTTTAAATGTAGTACTAGAATAGCCTATAATAGATGCCGAGAGAGCTAAAAATTGTATTTAAAGGGATAGAACAGTGTCAAAAGGAAATCATGAGCATTATATAGTCAAGGATAGAGTGAGAAGGACCATTAGGTAGTTAAGGAGATGTGGTTAGGGAGACTCATTCATATATGCTCGAACCATCAATGATGAGGATGAAATTATCTTTCATAAGACTAGAAAAGGTAAGGAAAAAAATAGATGAATAGGGACTATAGTTAAGGAAGTAAAGTTTCACAAGATCAAAAAATTGATTGCATTTGATCATACTTATCAAGAAAGGTTTATACTTCATAGGATGTAGCTATCATGTTAATAAAGTCACTGCCTACTGATTGACTATTATTTTAGTGTGTCAATATTGAAATAACCTCAAGTGCATGATATAGCTATAGCTAGTATCAATAAGTACGAGTCAATCCTGCGAGGACTATAAGTACTAGTAATTACCATTATCCTGTTATCTAGTCTAAGAATTGATTGTGATTTTTAATATTAAAGAAAATATGACAAACAAAAAATAATAATTAGGCAACAAGATGAATCAGAGAATTAAAGAAGCACTTAGTAAACTTTCAATATTAGAAAATTAACATCTAGGTTTCAAATCCCCCTAAAACCCTTAACTGATTGATCTTTTATTATGAAATTGTTTTATTGATTTATTGGATTGTGGAGATTCCTATGGTATGCTAATAGTTGGCCTTGAATCTATTAATAACTAATCTTAAAGTTTTCAACCGAATTACTCAAGTTAAAGTTTATAGGATTGTGTTTATTGATTTGAAGATTTATGTCATCCTATCTCTCGAGTTGCAATCAACTCCATGTAATTACAGTAGATCTATTTATAAACAAGATTTCTCAATCTTTAAGTTGAAATCAGATTATGATCTATTATTCCAGATCTATTATAACATAAACAAAACACGTAGTCAAATAAAATATATCAATCAAACCAATTGCATTAATAAAAGAATCAAATTATATTAAAGTATCATCATAGGGTTCATCTAACCTAAATACTAACAAGATGCTTAGTTACACATTATTGAACACAAAATCAAATATAAATAGAAACAAAAACAAATTGAAAACAATAGGTTTATAATTCTAAATCATCTTAGTTGTCTTTTATTGATTATTCTTGCGATGTAGAGGTTGATCTTATATTATGATGGATCTTTTGATGATTTCTTCATTTTTTTTCCACTTCTCTAAACCAAAATTGACCCTTGAGAACAACTCAACGTTTTAAATCGCCTCCTAATGTATACTCCCCTTATTTAAGACTGAAACATCCTTTTATATTTAAATTTAGGGTTCTAGGGGGAAGTAAGGGCTGATGCACAATTGTGCATAAAATCATGCATAACCCAAAATCTCCAAAATTCACAAATTTGCACAGCCTGAGAGAAGTGCATAGGCTATTGCATGCCCGTGCATCCCTTTTATGCTTTGAATCTTCATTTTATGTCGTGTTTTCATCTAAATTCTTCTCCTTTAAGTCTATGAAGACAATTATACTCTGTAAACACACTTTTAGTGAATTTAGTACTAAGTATACAACAAAAGTATAAAATATCAAACAAAAATACATCAAATATGGGGTATAATTATGTTCAATTCTGCATCTATCACCTGCAGAAAAGTTCATGTAAGGCTTAGACTTGGTGAATGCTCACATACCTTGAAGCCCTTAGGGGCTTATGTAGGAAGGAAGTGATTCATGGTTAGACATTAGAGAATTCAAGTCAAGGTAGATAATTGTGAAATATGCTTTGAATTATGTGAAATAAGATTTCAGTGACCTTAGGCTTTTGGTGAAATAGAGTTGCAATGTCACTAGGTATCCATAGAAATAGAGTTTTAGTGACCTTAAGTTTATGTGGAAATAGAATACCAGTAATGTTAGGCTTTTGTCACAATAAAGTTTTACCATAATTAAACTTCTTATTAGTAACCCTAGTTCTATAAATAGTTTTATACAGGTTTTATAAGTTAAGATTGGATAAAACCTTGGTGAGAACCTTTGAAAGGTTATAGTCATACTTCTCCTTGTATCATCTTTCTCACGATAATAAACGAATTTTGTCGACTTGCTGATAGACATAGGTCACATATTTTAACCGAAACCTATAAATTCTTGCATTTTGCTTTCTTATTGTCTCCTATATTCTTCTGTTTTTCTAATAATTGGAATCCAAAATTGATATCATAACAATGTATATAGAAATCTTTAAGTAAGAGTAAGAGTTAAAGATGCATTACTCTTTATCTTATATCCTCTTATCACATCATCTATATAACAGTCTCAATCCATAATATTAATCGTTTCTAATGAAAGAAATCAAATTATTATAATGAAATGAGCAAGGTACTCCTTTGCATTTCTTTCTTTAAAATGTGAAAGAGAAACCTTCTCTTATTTTATATTTAAGAATGGCTAAATTAAGAATTCACGATTTTAACAAAAAAATTGAAATAAGTTCTTAAGATTTTGATGTTTATAAATTGACTATTAAACTTAACGTTTATTTGCAAAATAATTTTTATATACAAAATTTAATAATGATATCAAATTTAGTAAATGATAAGGATAATGACTTATTGATATAGTGGTAAAAACTTCATAATATTATTAGTTTCATATAAATAACGATCATTCTATAAATAAATGTTAATATTAAAATTTAATATATAAAACGTTAAATATTAGGTGTTAGCTTTTATGAATAATTTAAAGTTTAATGCAACTATTTTATCAATTAAATTTTTCATTTTTTAAATCAAGGTAAGATAATGATAAAAATGATTATCATTGTGACTCTCCTCACAAACTTAAATATAAGTTATTTAATTAACAAAAACATTGTATAAAGAAGTTTGAATAAAATATGAAAGATATTATAAAATTTAAAATAAATTTTAAAATATTCTTTAATTTTCTCTCAAACTTAATCTCATAAAATATTGATTTTCACATAAATGTTTAAACTATATTTTAAGATTTCAAGAACTTTCTACTCCTTTAAAGGATCATATTTATAACAAAAAGATTAAAACTAGCTTTTAAGTCTCAATGCTCCTATAAAATTAAGATAAATTATTTCAAATATCTTGACTTTTAAGTGTTTTAGAAATATCATAACTTTTATTTTTTATTGTTAAAAAAACACTTTTGAGAATTCATGCACATACATCTCAGTATTAAAGGTGTTACTAATATATGTTAACTTTCTTTACATCTTAATCTTTTTTAATCACATCTTTAAAAAGTATCTAAATATCCCTTAGTGAAACTAAATGGTGTAGTATATAATGAAACATCATGTTTATCTATGTCTCCTTTTTAATCTCCAAATGTCTCTTCCTCTAAATATCAAAAGTGATTCCTTAAATTCTGGCTACCAAAGCCAAAATTCTCTCTAACCTTACTATTCTACCACAACATCTAAACATTATCACCAAACACATAAGTACCCATAAACTAGTTTAACAAACACTGGCATGGTTAACATCCTAACCCTTATCAATGTTGGACTCATTAAAAGATTACCCTCAACAATCCTCTTATTTCTCTATTTAAGAAACTTGCCATTATCATCACAACCACCCATTTCTAAAGTTAATCATCATTTGGGAAAGTTGTGTAATGTTATGAGTTTGCAAAAAAAAGAGAGGGAGAAAAAATGGACAGAAAAATTAGTAAGTGTTATAATTAGTAACAAAAATATAAGCAAAATACTCACCTTTATCAATGGTTAACTTAATTTTTGCAAGAATAATATGTTATTGGCTTGAAATTTTTGAAGTGTAATCTTTATTTTTTTTCTTTTGGAGAGTTTAAAGGAGAAGTATAATTTGTTTATTTGGTCCCTAATTAACTTCAAGGAATGAGTACAAAGGCTTAAATAGTATTTTTTTTCTATCTAAAAACAAAGTTTAATACTTGTCTATAAGTATGTTTTATAAGACATGAACTTTAGTAAAGTTAATGGATCACAGAAACATTGTCAATATTAAATATGTGTGTATAAATTCTGAAATGTGGTGTTATTTAATACTAAAAATTGAAGATTATGATATTCTTTTATAGAACTTTTAAAGGTCATGATATTTTGAAATAATTTATCATTTCATTGATAAGGAAAAGAGGAGGTTTTGTTGACTAGAATGGACTGAATGGCTACATTTAGAGAGTAAACAAGAGAAAAAAGAGCTTTGATTAATTGATTAAGGTTTGTCTCATTAACTAAACTATAAATTTTAATTGGTTAATAAAATTATGAAACATGATTAAATTTGGGAAGAGGGTATTGGCTAGTCAATCAAATTGATGACAATTAATCAATTGACAAATTTTAAGTGCTTTAAATTACTTTAAGACATTATTTCATCATGAAAATGGTGAATATAAAAAATATTACAAGTTTTTAAAGTTTTGTTAATCCCTTACCTAAATTCATTATTATCTAGTGGTAGCGGTTTTCCGATATAAGTAAGTTTTAATATTTAACCTCGATATTCCGCAAGCGTATGGGTCGTTCGCATAATACCTAAGGTGTTAATACCAAGAGGAGGTTAATCTAATAATAGAATCTAAGGTTGGAAACTATTAAGTAGAAATTTAATAGACAATGAATTTAAACACGAGAACTAAATGAATCAAACAAACCAAATCAAATAACAAAACAATAATTGACTATTAACACTTGACGAAAACAATCAATGAACAACTATTAACAATTTCATATTAAAAATGAATAACAAATAATGGAAATTGATAGATTTGTTTAACGATGATAGCACACCCTAGAATTCAACCTAGTGAGTTAACCAAAAAAGAGAAAAGGAAAATTATCTATCTTTAATGCTAACCTAACCAATTACGATTTATCGAATTAATAGTTTTAGATGATCCTAGGGTTAATTACTCTCTCTCAAGTTATAATTGAACCCTAAAGCATAAACCCTAAAGATTATGGGAAGTTGTAATCTCTCAATTAACAACTTACCCAAAACCTAATCAGTTATTAAGTTCTCTAATAAATAATTGGAAACTTATACATAATCTCCAACCACAAGATTTACAAACCTGATTTAATTCTGAATCTATTAAATTACCAAACTCTCGTTAGCCCAATTTAATCTTTTTTTCTCAATTCACTCTCTCAGTTTGTTATCAAGATATGAAGTGCAGATTTAAACCACAATTAATTCAATAAACACATAAAACAATCAGATTTCATTAAATCAAAAATAATATTCCAAAGGTAAGTATAGAACAGCAATCAACAATTCAATTATATCATCAAACTCTATATCCCAATTCTACAATCAAATAAAAATGAAATATATAGGAAATAGAACTCGAATGGATGATGGGAGGCTGCAACTTCGAAAAGCTTCTTATTCCGAGAAGCATGTCGATTCTGCGTCGTCTTCCTCTTCTCTCTTCCTTCTTCTCGTTCTCGATCTCTCAAAGTTCTCTTCTTTAGGGTTTCATTGTGGTGGCTGATCAAAAGCCTTTCTTTATGTTCTTCTTGTTCTATTTATCTTCGTTTGTGTTTAGGGTTGAACTAGGATTTTTTGGGGATCCCGAAGGTCTAAAAAATCCCTAGAAACGTGAAGTTTGGAAGTGGCTACACATCTGCCTGACGCAGGCCACGATCGTGGCCTGATTCTAAACCTTTTGTCACGATCGTAGCATGTAAGTCATGATCATATGCTGTTGTTTCAATTCGAATGTCTCCGAAACTTCTCCGTTCTTTGATGTTAACCTTGAAACACTAACAAACACATCAGGTACCTTAAAGACATAATAATTAAGCTCAAAAATTGTACTAACTCATAAACACACTAAAACACAATTAATTCACAAACTAACACAATTCTAACCTAAACACATTCTAAAAGATGAAGTTAATACTTAAATACATATCAAACTAAGCCTTTAAATATGATGCAATTCACACTTATCAATATCCCCACACTTAAATGTTTGCTTGTCCTCAAGCGAACAAAACAACAAACAAACAAAAAAATTCACACAGTACATAATGCAGTAATGAGACAATGGCTTCAACTTTACGAAATAAATTTAATTTTAAACACAATCATTCGAGCCATTTCAAATCATTAACATGCAAAATCCGCATCTTGGGACTTTGAACTACATATACATATTAATCCAGACTCAAGTGTTAAATTATTTACCCTTTTCAATTGCACACATACATTAATAATTCTTTAGTCATTAAGACTCAGTAACTACTCCTAAGTACGTTTCATGAAAAGTCAAACTATTTACAAGTTCGATAGTTTCATCAGAAAACATTTTTTTTGGACATAGACCTAGTCTTTTACTTGGAGGGAAACATTGGTGATGAATGTCGATCTGGTTACTCAACTAAGTCCTATTTTAATAAAATGCTTGGTTGAAACGCCATTATAGTCTTTTGACGTGGAGGCACACATTTATGATGCGTGTCGATCTGGTTACTTAGCCACTTTACGTTCTCAATTGGCTTTTAACTCTATTCATAACCCGAAGGCCAATAGAATAGTTATTTATTTAAAATTAACAAACACATTTTTTGCCTACCTTGTTGCTTTACTTACTCGTTTTCATGAAAAAATACTAGCAAAGTTACTTTATTCGAAAGACCTAAAATTATGAATGAATGTGACAATTTAGAGGGTGGCAAACTCATACTAAATCCTAATTAACTTGCATATTTAGCCAAAGAACCCAATTCAAGAATTTTGCGAGCTAATGACTCTTCACAACCTAATAGACTATGTTCAAAGGTAAATCAATTTCAATCCATCTAAGCCATTGACACATTGACACAATTCACAAAATGCAACCTAACAAACTATTATACAATATACAAAATTCACACTCAAAACAAAACACATAACCCTCCTCACATTTAAATAACACATTGTCCTCAATGTGAGAGGGGTACAGAAACACACCAGGGGAAATAAAACACAAAATACGAAAAACATAAGAAGAAAATACTAACAAAAATGAAAAGAAAAGGGTTAGAACATGAAACTGTTTATGGAGATAGAGGTGGTGATGGTGATAGTGTTAAGACCAAATTCGCTTGACATCGAGAGTGTTTCCTTATCTTTTAAGTGATTCAAGAGAGTAAAAGAATTAGCAATCCAAACTATTCCAAATCATTCAAAATTTATTTTATAATTTAAAACAAACCTAACTACACAACAATTTAGATCTAACTACTAAACGTGATAATTTATGGTCATTAGCTTGACGTTCATCCTTTAAAACTCAGCCAGGGTCAATTATGAGTGACTTGCTTCCACCCTTCTCGTTCAACATCAATTTGGTAACTTGTGAGTATGCTACAAATTGCAAAATGATTAGAATGACAATATTGATGAAGTTGAGAAAACCAATTAATTTAAGTAATTTCCTTTTCACTAATAAACTGTCAATAAAATAGCGAATAATAAAACTCCCTGAATCTTCCATCGAATCCAACAGTTTTTCCTGTAAGAAGGTGAGTTGCTCTCTTTCTTTCTTAATCAATTTCGTCTTTTTTGCTTCTTTGACTTTCCTAGCTTCTTCCCCCACACTTAGCTTTAGACCGTACTCGGGCAAAACATCAAAATTAAGCTCAAAGACTCGAAACATTTACTCGATTCTCATATTTTCCAAGACAATATAATCATAACCAAAGATGAGTGACTTTCAAAAATCATAGCAAGAAATCAACATTCCAA
>JANZLH020383768.1:0-12231 GCA_026770325.2 Erythroxylum fimbriatum
GATCTAAGCATAGGAGTGGAGGCTTACCTCTTTATACCACCCAAATGGCTTGAATCTCCTTCCCTTTCATGAAACAAGAGTTGAAAAAGCTTGAGAGAAGCATCCATGGAAATTTTCGTGAATGAGGGAGAGGAAGAAGACAATGAATTTTGTCTTGTTCTCCCACTAAGTCCTTTTATACTCCTTAAGTCCACTTATTTACAAAAATTCCATCCTTGTTCTGCTACTTTTAAAATCTGTCCGAACAACTTCCTGTGACCATCGAAAAAATATCATACATCATTAATTGATGTCACTAAATTATTATTCACTGTTCTGAAATTTTTAATGACATCCGTCTTAAAGACTGATTTATTTCGGTGCACCGGTTAAACTAGATACCGGGTATTACAATCTAATCTTTCCTGAATTTCATGGAAAGACTTTTCTTCAAAGTTGCTAATATATGTAAGTGTAGTGATCTTATGATTTTGGAATGCCAAGTTTAGACCTACGATTCCTCCTTTGAATTGAACTTGCTCACACTATTAAGTAAAGTTAAGCCTATTATACTTCACAATAAATGAACCTTGTGAGAAAATAAGAAAAAATAGATGCTATAAAATATATTAAATTATCATATATTAATATTTTGAGGCATAATTTAAACACATAAATGGAATCAAATAACAATTATATTAACAATATGTGTACATTATGGTTCTCCTTTAGGGGAAACAATAATAAACTAAAAGAACATAAATTGATGTTTAGTATTATGTTTATATGATTGCTAAGTTTACACACTATAAACAAATACATTTGTTATCTTTAGATATACTAAACATATCTAGCAAATTATATCAATTAATCCCAATCACGTTTATTGATAATCTTAGGATAATTCTTAAACATTTTATTGTTAATGAACTTTAGTATACCCATTAAATATATCATTATGTCATTTCAATCATAAACATCCTAATATCATATGTAACTATTTTTTTAATTTGATATTTATGAAAACTTTCTAATTTAATCACTTTAGTCCTCTGAATGACTCTTTTTAATAATTTGTTGAAAATTCCATTGCAATTGTAAATCAGTAGGTCTCTTTATGATTTTAATGGTCTTGGTAGGCGGACCATTAATCAAAAAACTGAAAGTAGGAGTGGAGATGCATTGCCTAATCCATCTTTTAAAGATAGGGGGAAATTTATGGCAGCTAGTGTGTTAGTGATGAAGTCCCATCTAATACTATCAAAAGCTTTCCTTAAATTGATTTAAGGATACAATTCTTCCTACTTTTTCTTCTTTGAGTAATTCCTAATTAGCTCTTAGATTAACAAGATGTTATATCTTATTACTTTGCCTGGAATGAAAGCCCCTTGGGTTTGATTAATGTATTTGGGAAGCACATCCTTTAGCTTATTAACAAGGATTTTAGAAATGACCTTGTAAATTGTATTGCAACAAGTAATAGGCTTGTAATTAGGGAATGTCTTCTACTTAACACCCTTGGGAATTAGAGTGATGTGTGTTTTGTTAAGCTCAGCTAGAAGCACTCCTTTCTTGAAGAATTCTAGTATTGCATTGGTTACCAGTTGCTTTGTAACATTCTAATATTTGATGAAAAATTACCATTGAAACCATCTGGCCCCGAGGCCTTGTGAGGATTCAAATAGTTTAGGGAATTCTCTATTTTTGATATGGTTATAGGCTTATAAAGAGATTCCATCTCCTATTTGTTTAGACTTTCATTTATCACTTCCTTTGAGAAAGGAATTGTGGAATAAGAATGGTTGGGGTGATTCATCAATTTGGAGAAAAATTTAAAGGCTCCATCAAGTAACAATTGTTGATCCTTTACCATAAGCTTTTTATAAAGAGCATTGGCCCTTTTAACTTTCCATGTTAGGATAATCATTTGCAAGGATCCACTATGAGGGATTTTTTCTTCCTGTTGGATCTTCCACTACTCAATGGTTCAAAATTAGTTTTGGTGGCAACCATTTGATTAGTGTTTTTCAGGGGTTCCCCTATACAAGTAGTTATGTCAGCAACTTCCACCTCTAAGCTATTTTTTAGCCAAAGGGGTGCTTTGTTCATTCATATGTCCTGCTTCTTGAGGAGTGCTTGATTGTTGATTTTCCTGTGATATGACTTCATTGACTTTTAGAGAATAATTCTCTATATTAGTTTCTTCAACAATGTTTTCTATTAGCTCTTTATAATCACCAATCCTGAAGACTCTACCAGTAGGTTTCCATAGACTCTTCTTTCCTATATTAAGCTTCTAAGCATAGCTAACTCTTACGACATCTTCAATAGGTTGCATATTCTGTTAGCTCTTTATAATCACCAATCCTAAAGACTCTACCAGTAGGTTTCCACACACTTTTCTTTCATGTATTAAGCTTCTAAGCATAGCTAACTCTTACAACATCTTCAATAGGTTTCATATTCTCATCAAATCTAATTATAGGAATTACATCTAAAAGGTTGGTCAAGTCACTTAACAATATGCATATCTGACATAGTTTATCCTTTGTATTTTAGTAGTTGCTTGATCAATGTATATTAGCTTGCTAAATGACTTAGCCTCGACGTAGTCTAGTATTCTAGAGGCTGTCCATGTATACATATCCACACAGGTATATACCAATAATAAATAACAACATACTTAAAGATCATAAATAATAGATAAAAAAACATAAAGTCAAATATATAAAAATACATTAACGATAAAATTATGTTTAATCATCGTACCAAGTAATGTCTGTTATTTTGATAACTTTATTAAATGTCTTTGGTTGAAATCCTTTTGTTAATGGATCCAAATCATAATATTGGTGCTAATGTGTTCGATTGAGATTTTTTAGTTTTCAATTTCTGCTTTAATAATAAAGTATTTTATTTACATAATATTAGCACCTTTTGAATACTTGTCATTTTTTTAAAAATGATTTCTACATTGTTATCACAATAAAACTTTAGCAACTTGATAATATTAATTCTAAGTCTTAAAATATAATTTGGAATCCATAAACTATGAACAATGGCCTTAAATCATGTTATAAACTCAACTTCCATAGTGGACACAATAATGACAGACTATCTCGTACTTTTCCATGAAATTGCTACTCCAATTAAAAGAAATAGATATCCAAATGTGGATTTCTCATGTCAACTCATCTATTATATTCTGAATCTGAGTAACTAATTACTTCAAGATGATCGAATCTCCTACAAATGAGCATATGAATTTTTTCTCTGTAAGTATTTTAATATTTTTTGGTAGTTTTTTGTTGTTCTAATCTATGATTTCTCTAATATCTACCTGGTATTCCAATAGCAAAACTAATGTATCATATAATACAAGTCTGAGCATATGTTAAACTCCCAATAATAGATGCATAAGGAAACTTTTCATTCATATGTATCTTAATTCGTTCTTTGGGTATTGCTTAAGACTAAATTTATCTCCTTTCTGAATTAGAACAACACTTGCAAAGCACTTTTCAATTTTGAATCTCTTTGAAATTTTATTGATATATGCTTTTTGAGATAACCTTAACGTCTTTTATGCATATCTTTCATTTCAATTTTTTAAGACAGAAACTTCTTAATCTCATATAATAAACCAAGATCATTAGTAACAAGCAATATATCATTAACATATAAGACTATAAATATAAATTTTCTCCTAATGACCATTAGATATATACACTGATCAATGGAATTTTCTTTAAGTCCAAAAGAAATAATGATATCATTAAGTCCATATATCATCGTCATAATTTTACAAACCATGTTTTTCTTCCCTTCAAGTAGAAAGCCCTTAAGTTGATTTATATAGATTTCTTCCTCTAAATTCCTATTCAGAAAGGAAGTTTTTACATCTATTTGATAGAGTTCTAAATCGTAATAAGTTATCATCATTATAATAATTCTAAATGAATTAATTCTCAAAATAATAGAAAAGTTCTCAATATAATTAACACCATTCTTTTGAGTGTAACCCTTAAAATAAGTCCAGTTTTATATCATTCAATATTGCTGTTGGAGTCATGTTTGGTATCAAAGACTCATTTACACTAGAATTTCTTACAACCTTCTACCAATTTAATAATATCTTAGACTTTATTATCATCCATAAATTTAAACTCTTCTCTTATAATGTTTATCAACTTATTAGAATTTTCACCTTAATGACTTATGAAAATGAAATTGAATCTTCACCAATTCCTAAAATACCTTATACCTCTTGTAAATAAACCATATAATTATTAGAAATAGTTTATCTCCTTTTTCTTTAAGATTTTCTTAATGCTACTTTATGAGACTCATCTACAATAGGTTCATTAATGGTGACTTCATTTTTTAGAGTTTGGTTATGCAATTTTTATTCTTATAAGTTGCTAAAATTTTAAACAACTATAAGAGAAACACTTAATGATAAGTTATATCCAATAAAACTTGTATTCTAACTTTTTTGAATTTCCATTTTACATGATTCTAGACTCTTACTAATTTCACCATTTTTTAAGAGTCTGGCATGTCCAATTTCAACAATTCTTATACTATGGTTAAAGTAATAAATTTTTGCCCTTTAGACTATTTTGGATAACCAATCAAAATCCATTTTTTGTTCTTGGATCCAATTTCCTTTCTTATGGATTATAGATTCTTATTTCTAGCAAGAAACCATAGATATATAGGTGCATTAAATTAAGTTTCCTTCCTTTCCACAGATAAAAGATTGTCTTATGTATTGATTTACTATTAATGCTATTAAATAAATATATGATAGTTTTCAAAGAAAGCATCCATAATGGTGTGGGTAAAGAAGAATGGCTCATTATACTCCCAATCGTGTCCACTAAGGTACAGTTATGCCTTTCGATTACATCTTTTTTTATAGTGTACCTGGCATTGTGAATTGAGCATATATGCTACATTTTTAAAAGGAATTTAGCAAATGAATCAAGACATTCTCCAATTTCATTATGTCTGATTATCTTTCTACCTCATCGAGAAGCAACTCTAAGGCACTTATTGACTGAGATTTTTCATACAACAAATAGATATTGCTATAACCAACAAAATCATCAATAAAGGTGATATAAAAAATTTCTTTCTAAACAATGGAATATGGAAAGGACCACATAAATTATGGTGTATAAATTGAAGGAGTTGTGTACCTCTTATTGCTTCTTTCTTAACTACGTGTTTTATATATTCGTTTAATAAAATCCACTTAAATGCCAATATTAATAAAATCTAAATTTGGAAGGATTTTATTCTTTCATAATCAGACCATTCTTTCTTTAAATATGTGACCTAAACATTTTTCCCCATAAGTAAGCCTAAGTTTTATTTATAAAACTTCATTTAGTACCAACATTATGATGCAAGGTCGACAAAATTTCAATAAAAAGATTATCAAGCTTTAATTTATACGACCTATCATAAAGAATACTAGAACTAAAAAAGCATGTTTAAGCAAAATGAAAGATCTATTCCCATAGTTAAAGGAATCCCAATCGTATCAAGTTTTGACAAACTAAGTCTTGAGAAATGATAAGAATATAAAGAGTTGAAAAATATCCAAATGATGTTTAGTGTCTAAAATCAAATAGTACGTTTCAATAGCTTTAGGTGAAGCTTTGACTCAATATCCTATGGAGACAAACTTTTCATTTGGATTTATAGTTTAGGTCATAAAGAATCCTTATATTGTATTAATAACATAAGTGGTAGATCCAAAATCAATCCACCATCTATTACAAAGAACTTCTGCTAAATTTGATTTGAAACATATTATAACACTAAGTTTACCTTTCTTTTGAATCACGTCTTACATCTCAAATAATATTTCTGAAAATTTCTAGTTTTCATGTAGAAATGAAAATTTTCTTTTCTTTATTCCTTCTTATAGCTTAAAGCTAATGACATATTAACTTTACTCAGTATATACTTTCCTTTTCCTTTATCCTTTCTAAACTTCTTTTTGTCTTCTTGATGATCACAAAATTCATTAAGTGAACTCCTTATGTTTAAGCCTTGCTTCCTTTTAAATAAGCATACTTTACAATTAATTGACATTTCATTTGCCCTTTATAGTATTGTAACTCATTTAGATTGGATCATATTTAGGAGGCAAAGAGTTAATAATAAATTGCACAAGAAAACATTCACTTACTTATTTTCCTATTAATTTTAATCTTGTTATTATATTTATCATTTTAGTGAAATGCTCATGCATATTACAGGAATCATCAAACTTTATAGTGGTCAGCATGCCTATTAAAGTCCTAACAAGTGACTTATCAACATAATTAAACTGAAAAATATCTTCAACAAACTTAAGATATTCCTTAGAACTTTTGGTTTTGGGAATTGTAGTCTTAATGTAGCTAATTATAGTCATTCACATAAAAATTAAGTTTAGTCTATCTATTCTTTTCTAAAGTTCATGAAAAGACTTTTGTTTAAAGTTGCTAATATATATTTGTATAGCGATCTTATGATTTTGGAATGCCAAGTTAAGACCTATGATTCTTACGTTGAATTGAACTTGTTCACACTATTCAGTAAAGTTAAACCTATTATACTTCACAATAAATGAACCTTGTGATAGAATAACAAAAAAAAAAGATGCTATAAAATATATTAAATTCTCACATATTTTTTTAGGCATAATTTAAACTCACAAATAGAATCAAGTAACAATTAGATTAACAATATGTGTACATTGTGGTTATCCTTTGGGAGAAACAATAATAAACTAAAAAACATAAATTGATGCTTAATATTATGTTTACATTATTGATGATTTTAAATATTATAATTATATACGTTTGTCATCTTTGCATATACTAAACATATCTAACAATGCATATCAATTAATCACAGTCATGTTTATTGATAACCTTTGGCTAATTCTTAAACATTTTATTGTCAATGAACTTTAGTATACCCATTAAATATAACATTATGTCATTTCAATCATAAACATCACGCTATCAAGTGTAACTAGTTTTTTAATTTTATATTTATGAAATTCTAAGTTGGTCACTTTGGTGACTAGAAAATTGTTTTGATATATATATATACATCGTTCAATATATTCTAATGCAAATTGATTATGAATCTAAGATAGTTGCATAATAAGAAAAAAAATTATTTACAAAATAATAATTTTAATAGCCACAAATACCATTGCATAATTTATGGTCCAAAATATCTGAATAAGATTGTTATAATCTTTATATTTTAGGCTTGTTTACTTTATTTATAAAAATCCACATGCTTGATCCATACAAATTAACATAAAATAATCCATGCTAATTATGACAATTAATTTTTGTGATTTTATAACATGAAACATTAAGCAAAAAATAAACAATATTTTTTTTATTTCTTTCATAAATTATCTTATCAAATCATGTTTTACTACATGTTAAATATGGTTTTGAATAGAAACATTTAAATTTAGATTTTATTATATAATCATTATATTCACCATGTCAACTTATCTTAGTTTTTTTAACATCAGCTTATCATATATAACTTCATCTGGAATTATTTAAAAATATTGTGAAACTCAAATATTTATAACAATAATGTTTAACCGATAATCACATCCTTGTAAGTATATTTATAATCATGATAATTATACCCTATATATATAATAAAGGTAATCATGTTATTCATAAGTCAGCAGACAAATAATACCATAGATATTATTAAGTTAATCATTATCATCATCAACAACAACAACAACTCCAATGCACAAAGCTTCCCGCTTTGCGAAAGTCGGATAAGGGACATCAATTGTACATAGTTGTCCCTTTGTATTTTACAAAGAGATTGTTTCCATGACTCAAACCTGTGACCTTTCTGTCACTTACGAATTGCTCCAAGGCTTGCCCTCATATTATTAAGTTAATTGAAAGCAAAAAATTATTTATTCTTGAAATCAGGACTATGATACCACATTTAAGATTTATACATGTAATACCTTATCATGTTAACTTCTAAATTTGAAATTCCCTAAATTTAAAATATAATAATTTAGAAAATATAAATAATTTACGTTAATAAATAATGAAAATAGATCAATTCTTTTGAAATTCTAATTTACATAAACTTCGGATAAAATTAGAATTTGTTTTGTCTCCTTTTTAGCCTTTATTCTTTCATATAATTTCGAGATGGAATAAAATTGATCTTAAAAATATAGAGAGGAGAAATTAAAATACAAACGATTCCTTTTTAATTAATTTTCTTTTATTTGACACTCTATAAACATAAAAGTATAAGTATCTCATTTCAAATGACTAATAAGATTTAGAAACTTAAATCATTAAATCAAATATAGGCCACTTAATGAAATTATGTAGTATATGGTTGATTATGTACATATTCATCGTAATCTCCAATTGTTGAACCCATTTATTATCATTTCAATTCTCTAAAGAAATCTATCTTATTATTATATATGGTTATGTTTTTTGATTGGAAAATATTTCGCACAAGCTTTTCCGTTATTGGTATATAGAAAGAATATATGTGAGAGGAGTCATCAAATAACCTTCAGGGGTTTTCTAATCAACATCTCTCCCTAACATTTTTTTTATATTTATATGGATCTATCAGATAATTGAGCTTCAAATATTAAGTTAAGCTATAGTAATGTGGAAAATTTTCAATTGCATAGATCATACAATCAAGTCAAGTGTAGAGATGAGACATAACTGTAAACTCAACCATGCATTTCATACACAGCTACGTATAAAACACGTGCATGTAACAACATATATCGTAATATATATGTAAACAACAGCAGCGGAAGACCAAGAACAATTATACCTCCAGCCATTGCCTTTCCTCTTGAGATCTGAATGTTTCTGTGTAGGTTGAAGCTTCTATCCTCTTCCTGAAGCAAAGCTCAATGGTGTCCTGAAGCCTTGGCGAAGATAGGGACCAACCGATGTTATTATAAACCCACTAAAAACACTCAAGTCTATGGCCATCATCGAGACTAAGGGTTGGGTAGATGGGCAACAAAAAATAGTGGGTAGGGTAAAGCATAAAGCTTTTGTTTAAATGGACCATATACTAATAATAAGGAGAGAAAACTTACAATAACGTCACACCACCCTTAAGTTTACTTCCACAAACTAGGTAGATTTTTTATACCATAGTAAGTGTGTACAAATTTGAAAGTCACTTAAGATTAATGGTAATATGTACTTTCTTAGGAAAGAATAAAATGCATTAATTGAAGAGCAAAACTAATTTAGAAAAGTATGAAACTAAATGCAAGTTACAATAAAGGAACAATGGAGATATCACTAATTATAATAATAGTCTTGCCAAAAAACAAAAACATGACTAATAATGGCTAAAAACAGCTGAAAGTAATAGTCATAAAATATGTGCAAGCAATATAACTCCCATTATGTATCTAAATCATGAATCATTATTGGATAAGCAATAAAGGCGAACATTATCTATATAATACTTTGCAGCATAACTAGTAGGTTTGGACAGGTTGAATTGTAACTAAAAAAGTCTTGGCATTCCTCTCCTTCTAGATGACAAAAACTCCCCAATTAGTCAATAGTTTGGAAGCAAATAAGTGTCCTTTTATATATGAACCTGACTTGCTCTACCCATGAAACTAATACAGTCAGAATTCATAACTCGTATATTGGAGTGCCAAGCACGTACGAGAAGGAAAACTCCTCCAAGTTTAGTGGCTTAAATTTTTGTATACGAACTTTCACACACGTAATCAGATAGGTTGTGTTCGGCTCAGGTAGGCCTGCCCGAGACACGAAGAACAAGCTATTTTAATTTAAAGCATTCTAATATACAAACATGTGATTAGGCTGTGTACTTTAAATAAGCCCCAGAGTAATTAGTAGTGGTCAGTTGAAGATTACATTTTGACCCCTGTAAACAAAGACCACAACTTCAGATGGATATTACTTTCTATAAATTAAGCAGATATAGTAGCGTGTGTTTTGTTGATTTGAAGTAAATTACATAGAAAAAGAATATTAAACTGCTAATGATGCTCGAAATTATTTAAGACAAGACAGCAACCTTGGAGGGTCTGGTGTCCAATAATGATTGTATTGGTTTCACTTGTCACGTCTTTTTATCGTACATAATAGGCCTAAGCTAATATTCTTTGTTTGTTCGGTCTGATGATGTTTAAGCAAACAAGATGACAATTTCCCAATTAAGTTTATCTTGTTAATTAGAAAAGCATATCCTTCCGTTTAATTTTCACTTATATTCTTTATAGTTTTTTGTTTTTATTAAAAAAAGTATATTTAGTTGTTAATATCAATATAGGTAAACTTTTAATAATATTATTAATTATTAAACACTAAATAAAATTTAGAGATAAATTAATTTCATTAAATTTATCTTGATCTATACAATATTTTTTGAAAAATGATTAAAGATTTATTAAAACTATAGCAAAAGCTATGACAAGTTACAACCTCACAATGATTACATAAAAACCAAGAACTCTAACCTATCTCACATAGCATCGGTTTTTCTAGGGGTAACATAAAAAGCCTAATATCAGGACCTGCTCATACGTTCCATTTGGCTAGCATGCGGGAAGATAGATGAAGATTAGCTCGTTTGGCAATGCGGACAGCTTGAGGATTTTATTCGTTAGCTTGTTCTTGTATTCTTCCATTTGCTTACAAAGTCTATTATTATTTCTTTCCTTCCAAAGCATGTATATGGTGGTGGTCAATGCTACTTTGGGGAGGATAGCATTTTCGTGGCCTTGGTTAATTACCCAACTCCACGTGTGCTCCCACTCAAAGGTATAGTTTTCAGCTTCCACCATGCATAAGATCGTTGGCTTTGGAGTAGTCACAAACAAAAAACAAATGATTCTGTTCCTCGTCCTCAGCATATATAACAAAGGAGGCAAACTTATCTATAGGTGCGAACCAACGACATTTTGTCCTCAATCGCTAACCAAGTAATAATTAACCCTTTAGTATTAAGGGCCTGTTTCCACAAGAGATTGTACAGGGGCTACTTCATTTCTGAAGATTATATTTTATGGCATGAAGCATTTGTAGATATTCCGTATGATGATGATTGAATACATATCTGCTCCATTGAGCAAGAGGAGGTCATCAGCAATTATCAGATGAGTGAGGGAAATTTAATTTCAGCACACTTGTGATGGAATTTAAAGTTGTCATTGTGAGTCGTGAAAGCCTTAGGTAGTCTTGATATAACTTTCATTGATCTATACAATATTTATTAATAATATTTTATTAAAATAAATAACTGCATATTTTTATCTATAAAATACTATACATTTTTAATATATAGTTTAATTATTAACAATATTATTATTTAAATTAAAATTGTATATTTAAAAATTATTTGATAAATAAATATTTAGAATTTTGAAATGTATATATTAACAAATTTCAAAATATATTTATTAAATGATTATCATATTAACAAATTTCAAAATATCAATACTTTCTTAGTTTTTCATTGAGGGTGAGACATCTTACTATAAGTTCTTAATATACAGTAAATCCATTGGTCTAGTTCTATACCATTATTGGAGGAATTATTCTTATTAAAAATAGATTTTTTTGGAAGAAATAAGTCTATCTTTTACCTCTTGTAGAACTAAACGTAAATTTAAAAAATAAGAAATTTAAACTCAATTTCACAATACTAGATTGAACTTTAAAAAGTAACACTAAAATGATTCAACTATCTATCAATTTTTTTTTTACAAAAATAGCCTACTCCCAGTTAATGCTCGTGTCTAAAACATTGAGACTAAATCCTACATGTCAAATAAAATTATTAAAAATTAATAAAAATACTAAAAGGCGCTAATAAGTTAATTAGGTAAAATCCCTATAAACTCCTATCACCACTACATTCTTAGTATTAATTAATTGTTGTACCACTTTTGCGTTACCATTAAACCACTACTGTAACACCGTTGCAAACAAGGTCAGGTCTACTTTCCCACTATCACTCACTGTAGATCTCATTCCACCATCAGACCATCGTCTCCAACCAAATTATTATATAACTAGCAGAATAATACTGCGCAAATGCGAAGTAATAATACCCTGCGAATTTAATTGATTATAATATTTTATAATTTTAATGTATAAAATAAAATAGAAAATATATAAATATATAAAGCAAGATAAAAAACTTTGT
>JANZLH020383839.1:0-12220 GCA_026770325.2 Erythroxylum fimbriatum
TCTTTACAGTAGGTACTCTTTTACGCTTAGCCTCCTCAGGCTATCTGTATCACTTTCAAAATAGAAAAGTATATAGAACTTGTTTACAAAAATATTGCTCAAACAATGATCGCACAAAACTCTCTTGAGTTAATCAATATGTATCTCTCGTAATATCTCTTGAAAATTGATCAGTGTTTCCGTTCTCTTCTTTCTTCGACTCCGACTCCATATTTATAGTTGAGTCTTCAACTGCTTCTTGATTCTTTAAAGAAACGATTAGGCAGTTGCGCTCTGTAACTTCCTCAGACTAATACTTCTGACTTCCTTCGTCTGCTTTTCGTATCGTCTACTTTTCGCTTTGTCTGTTTTCTTCTTTGTATAAGCTTTCGTCTGCTTTTCGTAAGGCTTCCGTCTGCTTTTTTCTTCACATAGCTTTGTCTGCTTTTTCTTCTAGACTTCCGTCTGATTTATCTTGCATAGCTTTGTCTGCTTTTTCTTCTAGACTTCCGTCTGCTTTTTCTTCGCATTGCTTTCGTCTGCTTTTTCTTCCGTCTATTTTCTGCTTCGTCTGATTTTCATTAGTGTGAATATAGTCTGTTTTTCATTTTGTCTTCTTTTTGTTTGTAATCAAAATCATTCAATACGTAAAGTCAATTTGACTTAACAATGGGTAGGTTGTAATCATGTGTATCTCTCCTCTACATTTTTCTCTTCTAAACTTGATGTTGTAACATCCCTCCACCATAGAGTATATAACTGAACATCCAGAAGACATTCAAGTACATATCTTATGACAATGGTATCTTAGAGAAAACATATTATCTTAAATGGAATCATAAAAAAGATACAATACTTAAAACCTCAACACTTCATTTCATTCATTGATAAAAGTTTACATTGTAGTCATTGGAAAAAGTATTTACATTCCCTTATACAAAAGTTCTATATGTCAAATAAACTACAAAATACAATCTATAACTCCTCTGATGTCAGCTGACAAAGCTTTGAGCCATATCTTAATCTAAAATGTTCCTCCAAAAAACTTAGGAACTAGGTTTCCTGTCTCATACCTGAAAAGCCACGTTGCAATTTTTGATGAGTTTTGCGAACTCAATGAGTGAAGCATCATTGATGATCTCACTCAAGTCAAACACACAACTATCACACAACCAACCATTTTCACAAACATTTTCTATCTCAATAAGACATAATGAATGACACACATTTCACATACATTCTTTTAGAACATGTTTAACCCAATTAATCATATTATCATGACATATCACTTTAGCATCACAATTTCAGAAAAGGTTTCATAATCATATATATATATAAATGCAGATGCATATGAGACTCCAGATTCGTTATTTTTTATTGTGACCAAGCACCTTTTAGATACAAGTATAGATACAGATACAGATACAGATACTAGCCTATTGGGCCCAGTCAGATATAGAAATCACGAAGCAAAACTCTACGTGTAGAATTCTGAGCTTAAAACTCTTTCAAACTGGCTACTCTGATCACAACACCTTTATCTGAACATGCATTTTATAAAATGCATCAAATAACAGAATATGCCATAAATAGCATTCATTTATGATGAACAAACATAATCTTATATTCATCGGACCTCGGTTCGACATTCAACTTTGGTTGAGTATTCTAAAATCATTCAGAATTCAAGAAATTCCAAATCACAATTCACATCATGTTCACTTAACTTCTTTCATATCCCATAATAAGTCAATTGAGTGCATATGCTATCTTTGTAATGTGTTCAAATATAAATTCGTGTATGAATGCCAATGTTATACATGTATATGCAATACTTAATCTAGATTTAAACCTTAAGTATGTACCAAAATATAGGATATCACAATTCTCCCCCTTAAGAAATTTTGTCCTCGAAATTCTTACGTTAATGGTCAAATAGGTAGGGGTACTGATTTCTCATGTGGTCCTCCGTTTCCCATGTGGCTTCCTCACTCAAATGATTCTTCTAAAGGACTTCCACCAATGGAATCACATACTTCCTCAATTATTTAGTCTAATAGCCAATTATCTTTATTGGTTCTTCAACATAACTCAGATTACTTGCGATTTTAACTTCCTGAACCAGTAACACATGAGTAGGGTCAGATCGATATCTCCTAAGTATAATGTGAGCATACTGACATAAAACACATTGTGAATCTGAGACATCTCATTCGGTAAGGCTAACTTATAAGCCAATGGTCCAACTCTTTCAATGATCTCATAAGGACCAATGTATTTAGGACTTAACTTGTCCTTTTTATCGAACCTCAACACTCGTCACCAAGGCAATACTCTAAAAAACACTTTATCTCCAATTTGATATTCCAAGTCCCTCTTGTGTTGATCCGTATAACTCTTATGTCTATCTTGTGTCACTTTAATTCTACTTCGGATCAATTTCACTTTACCCACAGTATCTTGAATCAATTCTGGGCCTTCAACAATTCTTAGACCCTCTTAATCCCAACATAAAGGTGATCGACATTTCTTGCCATATAATGCCTCATACGGTGCCATACCAATGCTACCGTGATATTGATTGTTATAAGCAAATTCAATCAGAGCCACATAATGATCCTATGCTCCTTAAAACTCCAATACACAAGCCTTTAGCATATCCTCAATAGTTTTAATCATTCTCTCACTCTGTCCATCTGTTTGTAGATGAAATTCAGTACTGAAGTTCAATTTTGTACCCAATGTTGTCTATAGACTACCCCAAAATCTTAAGGTAAATCTAAGATCCCTGTTCGATACAATGGACATTGGAACTCCATGTAACCTCACTACCACATTCACATGTCTCCAAGCTAATTGATCTAGTGAGTTATTCTCTCTCATTGGTAAGAAGTGAGCCACTTGGTCAATCTATCAATAATGACCCAAATGGCATCATGTCGAAGTCTTCGACAAACCTATAATAAAATCTATTGTGAATCTCTCCCATTTCCACTTTGGAATAGGCGAGGACTGTAACATACCAATCGGAGCCTAATGTTCAGCTTTTATCTATTGGCAAGTCAAACACTTAACCACGTATTCAACCACCTCCTTTTTCATCCTTGGCCACCAAAAATGTTGTTTCAATGTGTTATACATCTTGGTCGTACCAGGATGCATAGCATAGGCTACTACTGTTGGACCCTAAACTTTTCTTGGAAATTAGAAATTATTAAATGAAATTTTAATGAGGAAATATGGTATGATTCCTTGTAATGAATGAATCTTTGAGCATTTGATGAAATGAAAGACATTTGAGTTTTCTTGTGTTTTGCATAAGTTTAATAAAAAGGTGATGTAGTATGGCTTTGAACATGGCCATGTCTAATGAGTAAAATGGTGTTTTGAGTTTAAAATTAAATTGATAGTGCATGAATTGTTTTGAATGGAATTGAAAAGCAAGAAATGGAAAATGAAAGTGTTCGATTTTGGAGAATTGTAAGTTTGAATTCTTGTTTGGGATAAATAGTAGCAGTGTTGACTTTTGAGCTGAAACTTTGTGAATTTTTCTGGTTTGATCTAGGTAGATTTTGATGAAATGGTCTTCATGGAAGCTATAGCTATACTTGATAGCTTCATATCGCTATAAAGTATGATATTTTTTGATATCGGGATTGAAAGTTATGCTCATTCGAAGTTAAGCTTATTTTGCTTTGTTTTTTGAAAATGTTCATAAGGGTAGGTTTTGTATATGTTGGCTTTGAGGCAAATTCTGGACTGATATGGTTGGAATTGAATTAAGTAGCCTTCTTGAAAGTTGTAGAGGAAATACATAACTTTCCAATGAGGTATAGCATGCCATTTTTGGATGTGGGAATTGAAAGATATAAAATTTTGAAGTTTGGATTTTGTTTAGGTGATTTTTAGCATGGAGGAGACTTTGATTGAAAATTTGACCTAGTTAGAGGTTGAAATTGCTTTCAAATTCTTCATGAAAGTTAAAGATTGTGATTTTGTCTTTCCATTGATATAAAGTATGGAATTTTTGGACTTTGGAATAAGAAGTTATGATTTTTAGAAGTTGTGTTGCTGTTTTAGGATGGCATTTTTGGGCAGTCACTTTGATTGACATTTTGACTCCTTTAGAGACCGAATTGGTTTTTAAGTCCTTCATGGAAGTTGTAGAGCGTTTTTTAATCTTTCCATTGATACCAAATTTGCAAAATTTGGAATTCTGAGTCAAAAGTTATGCATTTTAAAGTTCAGATGTCGAAAAGAAAATTTCAAAGTTTTTCTCTAAGGCTTGCGATCGCGAGCTGGCCCTTTTTCTCCGTGACTCGTGACCGCGAGTCGTCAAGATTGCGAGCCGACTATTGTTTCTCTGAGGGTCTGCAGCTCCTGATCGCGAGCTGGCCCTTTTTCTTCGAGGCTCGCGATCGCGAGCCATTCACTGTTGCGGTTTTAATTATTTTTTTATTTGAATTTCTTCCATTCTGTTGCTCCTAACTTTTCCGTCCGACATCCGATTGATCCAATTTTTGAAGCGTTGGATTACTAAGACATCCCTCTATCTCTCCATACCAAATTTATGATTTTTGAGATCAATTTGAAAATGATTGATTGAATCAAAGTGAGAGGATTGGATAAAAGGTTAGGAGTGGATATTTTTCTAAACATACTTCATGATATGAATGTGATTGATTGTGTTTGGATTCCGCACCGGAGGTCCGATGATTGTGTTGATGATTTGAAATATTGAAGTGCTCTTCGTTTATGGCATTGATGGTATTTAGACATGTGTGGGATTTTATGACAAAAGGGAAATAAGATTTTTGTTAAATGATGAGTTATAAGACATGATAGAATTTGAAGAATTAAATGGATTAAGGAATTGGAATTGATGATTTTTAAATCGGACGTTGAATTGTTATTGAATGAAAAAAAATTATATCGATTTGGATTGGTTTAGACCGAGTGTGCCTTATAGTTTCCAAAGCTAATTTTTCTAAAGTGCACGTTCTCGGATGTCGGACTTTGACTTAAGTTTGATTTGCGATCTTTCGATTCCTTTGGTTATCCGCTTTGTTTTTCACTTGATGATTCCTTCCGCTTCTGCACGTTTTTTGATCCAATTTGTTTTTTGTTTGCTTTTGGCCCATTTTCGCGCTGCGATTTCCCACTTTCGCTTTGTGATCCGTCCTTTCGTTTTCCGCCTCTTTGTTTTTCAATTTAAGTTTCCGAGGTTGGGTACCGAAAACGGGGCCCAAAAATGTGAGTGTTTAGAGATAACCAAAAGAATGGTTTTTGAATTGGAAAAATAGTTGTAAGATGATGGTCTGAGGTGAGAAAGATTGCCTAAATGATAGTTAGAGGAAGAGAGTTAAGAAAATGCAGAGAATAAAGAGATACAAAAATGTGCAGAGAATGTAAAATGCAGAATATGAAGAGTGTATACCTGATATTTGGTTTTTGATGATTTTGAGATTTTTTTAGTAAACTTGCATATTTAAGGCTACTGTGAAATTGTTGTGGATGAGTTGAATGTAAATGGAGTAGAAAAAGTAAAAATGAAAATTGAGGTGTAGGATTTAGTGGAAGAAGAAGAAGAACAGTGAATGAAAAAGAGAAGTTAGAGAAGTTAGAGAAGTTAAAATTTTGATCTGAAACTTCCATGAATAAACTGTATTGATCTAGGTAGATTTTCACAAAATTGTCTTCATGGAAGTTTTATATATTTCTTTTATCTTTCCAATGATATATAGTATGAAATTTTTAGACATCAGAGTCGAAAGTTATGGTCCTTATAAAGGAAGATGCTCAGGAGTATAGACTGTATCGTCTGGTGATGATGTCTCATTTGGTGATGACGTGTATCTTCTGTGTACTGTTCATAAACTTCTTCTGGGTACTGTTCATCTTATATCGTTCTGTCCAATTTTAACCCTCTAGATGACAGAATATCTCTTTTAGGTCTTCACAAAAGTTGTAGATCTCAACATCCTCTTTGAAACCGTCCTAAGATGACTTAATCTGATATCTCTAGAGAATGTTATGTCTATTGTCCTGAAACAGGTTCAATATGATTGAGAACAAAACCTTGTTTGAATCTTTTGACCATAACTTCATCTCTAGTTATCCAAATGACTTGATTCTTGAAGAAATAGATTCCTAACACATTTTTATACCTCTCCATAAAAAAATTGTAGCATTCTGAATTGAATTGGAAAAGATTGATCAAATGAAAGTGTGGAATCTGTTGGAACAGTGAAAATAGGAATATCTTACTAAACATTCTTCAGTATTTTGATCATATTAGGACCTGTAGGATTCTAAATGAGATAATTTTTAATTTAGAGTAAACTAGAGATATAGACTTACAAATTTTTGGAAGAGGTCAGATTTTGAATCAGTCTTTAAGATGTTTAATTTTTGGATGGAAGTTGTGCATAGTATACTATTTTTGAATGAGAATAGTCGAAAATGTTGGAGGTATATCTTCCAAATCACTAAACCAAATTGAGTAATTTTGGTGTTAATAGAAACATACGACATAGAGGAATACTTTTCTAGAAGAGAGTATGACCAAATTACTTCAGTTACACTTTCTAATCAAATGTAAACAGTAGACCTGAAATAGTGACTTGTAAAAATCTGAAGAGAGTCAATGAGAAAGGAATAGAGATTTTAATGGTTTTAGTGAGGCATAAACCTAAGTATAACTTATACTTAGATGAGTTTGATATGGGAATGGTTTTATGATGAAATTTATGGTAAAATAGCCGGGATTTGTCATGAACATGCATTGTACATATTTCATTTCATTCATGTGCATTATTAAACACTTATGATTGTGCAAATTGTGATATATATGTGTGTTGTTTGATATAGAGGAGCAACTGGAACGTCAACCTCCAGACGTTGCCGGAACTTCCAGGCATTAGCTTAGGGAGCAACTAGTGAGTAACCTAGACGGTTTCTCTCAATTATTGTTTGCTTAAAATTATGTTTTGAATGATGAATAAATGGGATTTGGTTGAGTTAATTTCCAGACAGAAGGTTCGATGACTGTGAAATGTGGAATGTATATTGAAGTGTTGCTTGAATGTGAATGTGAATAACTACATGTTTCATGATATGATTGATTAGAAATGTGAGATGCATTCCATACATGAATGCGTGATCAGATAATAGGAGTTGTGACCAGAGTAGCCACCGATCAGAACTTAAAGCTCAACGTGTGACAAGAGCCTCGAGCTCAGACAGTGATTAAGAGCCTAAGACTCACTATATAAAATGAGCCTTGTATCCTCACCGGATAAGGGACAGTTACTAATGAGCCCGGTATCCTAAATGGATACGGGACAGTTCAGGCACTCGGTCACAATAACGTCATAATTGGAAAAGTCTTTCATAAGCATTTCATATGCATTTTGTTAAGTATGTTTGCTGGATTGAAATGCCAAATTTGCCTATGCTTAAGTGAAAATTTGATACTAATGTAGAGTGCAATTTGGTGAAATATTTGTTAAGTGAAATGATGTGTTGCATGAATTGAGTGAACCATCGATGATGGTTGCCTTATTGTGTTCGCAAAACTCACCAAAATTGCAACGTTGTCTTTTCAGGACCGAGAGATGACTCTAACTACTTAGAGGCTCTACCAACCATGTAGATTGTGATTTGGCAAGAGTAGTCATGGCTCAAAGGTCGGTCAGCTTCAATTTTTGTACGGCTTAGATAGATTTTATAAATTTTCCTCTTTCATGTAGTAGTTTTGTACTAGGTTTTGGTGATGTACATGTAGTAACTGTTGAAAGATACAATGTAGACTTTCGATTTTATGCAATGAAATGAGGAAAAAGTTGGTTTTTAAAATATTGTGATTTTCTATTGATGCTTTATAAGTGAATAATGATATGATGTCATGTGAAGTGAATGTAGTGATCGATAGTAGCTCGCCCTTATCATAGGATATGTACCGGAATGACTTCTGGGTGTCCCGATGTGTACCTTACAGTAAGGGGGCGCTACATTTAGGTAGTATCAGAGCATAGTTTGGCATCTGTTAGGACATATAGAATATTATGCATGAAATATCGTGAGAAATGCGAATAATGATTGAAGTTATTTTTTGTTATAGGTCATCCAACCCAGGTGATCAGATTGATAAACCAGCTGGCCAAGGATCAATAGGAACTAGTAGAGAGTCCTCGGTACCTCGACCAGAGGAGATGCCTCCTAGAGTTCCCGAGAGAAGGGAGAGGAGGTATGATAGGCTACAGAAGCAGGGAGCTGTGGACTTCTATAGCAGCATAGACCCTGTCGAGGCCGAGGGATGATTAGAGAGGATAGAAAGAGTATTTGATCAGATGGACTGTGAGCCAGACGCGAGGTTTAACTACGCAGTGTCATTACTACAGGGCCCAGCATCCAGTGGTGGAAGACTGTCCTAGGCGGTACCACCAGGCCTTGCCAGTTGAAGTGGGAAGACTTTCTAAGGGCCTTCAGAGATAATTATATGCCCAAGATCTACTTGGATAGGAAGATGAAGGAGTTCCTGGAATTAAAGCAGGGTAGGATGTAAGTAGCTGAATATGAGATTCGGTTCAATAAGTTGACGGGCTATGCTACTGCTCTGATTCCTACAGAAGAAGACAAGTGCAGGAGGTTCGAGGATGGCCTCAATATGGGGATCAGAACAAGGTTGGGCATCTCAAACCTAAGCAGTTTCACTGAGCTGAGAGTTTCTTCTATCATGATCGAGCAGTTATTAAGAAAGCGCTAAGCAGAGAATGGGCAAGGGTCTAGAGGGAAGAGGCCTAGTGAGAGTCAGGGCAGTTCTGGCAGGAGCTTTAATAAGCGCCAGAACAGAGCCTTCAGATCACCAGGTGGATCCAGGCAGTCAGGATCTAGGAAGAGGGGTAGATTTTCACATACTGGCAGTGGGAGAGGTACAGTACAGAATCAGTTTCCAGTTTCTGAGCACTGTGAGAGGAGGCAAGGTGGTGAGTGTTGGAGACTGACTGGAGCTTGCCTTAATGCGGCTCCATTGACCATCAGATCAGAGATTGTCCTGCTACTTTAGGAGCTTAGTCTGCTATGAGTGGGCGATCTGGGAGTGATGCTATGGTCCAGCAAAGCAGAGGTGGTGGATCTGGACAGAGAGGCCGAGGTAGAGGCAGAGTGAGCTCTGGGAGTTCTTCCAGGACGACTGAGGGGTGAGACAGTCGACCGCAGTCCCAGGCCCTGGTCTATGCTATTACCAGGCAGGAGGCTCAAGACTCACCAGATGTGGTTACAGGTGCACTTCTCATTTTTGACTTTGAGGCATTTGCACTACTAGATCCAGGATCTACACACTCCTTTATTGCACCACATTTGGCATGTAGGCTGTATTGTGATAGGGAGTTGCTACAATATGGACTAGAGGTGAGTACACCTCTAGGTAGTACGATTGTTATAGGAGAGGTCTATAAGGGGTGCTTGATTAGGATTGATCAAGTAGAGTGGGACGCAGCTCTGATTGTATCATGAACTACCACAATAAAGAGGTAGTACTGGAATCTCTGGGTCAGCCGAGAGCAGTATTAAGAGGAGTTAGTCAAGCAGTGCCAATCAGGATGATATTCTTCATGAGTGCACTGAGGCTGATGCAGGAAGGATGTGAGGATTATCTGGCCCACATCATTGATACTGAAGTTGAGCAGAGTATACAAGACATTCACGTGGTTAATGAATTCCTAGATGTGTTTCCTGATAAGCTACTTGGTTTACCACCAGATCAGGAAACGGAGTTCACAATCGATCTAGTTCTAGGTGCTGCTCCTATATCTATTCCTCTATATAGGATGGCACCTCTGGAACTGAAGGAGTTGAAGGCTCAGTTGTAGGAGTTGTTGGAAAAGGGTTTTATTAGACCCAGTGTTTCACCTTGGGAAGCTCCAGTGTTATTTTTGAAGAAGAAAGATGGGACTTTGAGATTATGCATCGATTATAAGCAACTGAATCGGGTGACAGTAAAGAACAAGTACTCGTTGCCTAGAATTGATGATTTGCTTGATCAGTTGCAGGGAGCTCAGGTATTCACTAAATTGGACTTGAGATCAGTGTACTCTCAGTTGAAAATAGCTGAGGCTGATGTACCTAGGAGTGCATTCAGGAGCAAGTATGGGCATTTTGAGTTTTTAGTGATGCCGTTTGGGCTGACTAATACCACGGCAGCTTTTATGGCCCTGATGAATAAGGTGTTTCAGCCCTACCTAGATCGAATTGTGATTGTGTTCATTGATGATATCTTGGTGTATTCGAAGAGCAGAAGGGATTATGCTAAGCATCTAAGAGTCATTTTACAGATTATACGAGATAAGCAGCTGTATGCCAAATTCATTAAGTGTGAATTTTGGCTAGATTAGGTTGTGTTTCTGGGACATATAGTGTCTGGAGATGGCATACAAGTGGATCCAAAGAAGATAGAGGCAGTGATGAATTGGGAAGCTTTGAGGAATGTGTCGAAGATCTGAAGCTTCCTAGGATTAGCCGGATATTACCGGAGGTTTGTCGAGGAGTTTTCTCTGATCTCGGCCCCTCTGACAAAACTTCTGAGGAAGAATGTAGTGTTTAGATGGAATGAAGAGTGTCAGAAGAGCTTTGCGGAGCTGAAACATCAGTTAACTACTGCACCGGTGTTGGCTATTCCATTTGGAATCGGAGGATATGTGGTATACAATGATGCATCGCATCAAAGATTAGGATGTGTATTGATGTAACATAGCAAGGTGATCGCCTATGCATTTAGAAAATTAAGGTCTCACGAGATCAATTATCCAGTACATGATTTAGAGCTAGCTACAGTTGTCTTTTCTCTAAAGATTTAGAGACATTATTTGTATGGAGAGACTTTCCAGATATACACAGATTATAAGATTTTGAGATATCTGCTGAGTTAGAGGGAGTTGAACTTGAGGCCAAGAAGATGGATTGAATTATTGAAAGATTAAGATTGCACTATTGAGTACCACCCGAGGAAAGCTAATGTGGTGGCATATGCTTTAAGCAGGAAGTCTAATATTAGTGCAGCTCATATTCAGTTATCGAGGCTACCTAATTTGATTCATTTGAGAGCTCTGAATGTGGAGTTGAATTTGGAGCAGGATAGGGCCTTGATTGCTACATTGAAACTTAGGTCGATGTTACATGCTAGGATCAGAAGAGTACAGAGGAAAGATTCCTGATGTGGTGAAGCTTATAGGGAAAGTGGAGATGAATTCGGATTTCAAGTTTGAGTTGAGGGATGAGACATTATGGTTGAAGCAGAGGTTATGTGTGTCGAATGTGGAGAATATGAGAAAATAGATACTTGAGGAAGCTCATATGGCCACCTATGCTATGCATCCTGGTCCTACCAAAATGTATAACACACTGAAGCAACATTTCTGGTGGCTTGGAATGAAGAAGCAAGTGGCAGAATATGTATCTAGGTATATGACTTGCCAGCAAGTTAAAGCTGAGCACCAAGCTCTGGTAGGGAAGCTCCATTCATTGCCCATTCCGGAGTAGTAATGGGAATGGATTATTATAGACTTCATTATGGGATTGCCAAAGACTGCAAGGCAGCATGATGCTATATGAGTCATAGTGGACCAGTTGACTAGGTCGGCCCACTTTTTACCAGTGAGAGAGAATAACTCACTTCATCCGTTGGCCCAAAATATGTGAATGAGGTGGTGAGACTGCATGGGGTTCCAATGTCCATGGTATCGGACAGGGATCTCAGATTTACTTCTAGATTTTGGAGGAGTTTGCAGTCGGCTATGGGTACTAAGCTGAACTTCAGTACAACGTTTCATCCTCAAATAGATGGACAGAGTGAGAGGACAATCAAAACTATTGAGGATATTCTTAGAGCTTATGTACTGGAGTTTAGAGGAGCTTGGGATTAATATATGGCATTGATAGTGTTTGCCTATAATAACCATTACTACAGTAGTATTGGAATGGCACCATATGAGGCACCGTATGGTAGAAAATGTTGGTCGCCATTATATTGGGACTAGCAGATTAATACTGCGCATATGCGCAGTAATAATGCCCTGTTTAATTTATTATATTATTATATAATATTTATGTATAAATAAATATGAAAATTTTAAAAATTTGTAATCAAATTATAAGTGAAATTTCAGATTTTGTTATTAAATTATAAATATTTTAAATTTCTAATTCGTTATATTATTATATAATTTTAATGTATAAATAAATA
>JANZLH020383910.1:0-12213 GCA_026770325.2 Erythroxylum fimbriatum
ATTTGGTATATTTTTCTATTTTTTAATATTACTAATATTATATATAATTATTGCGTAATTATGACGTCACACCGATTCGACCGGCCGATCGAACTAGTGACCAATAAGGCCTCCGATTCGACGTCTGGTCCGGGTTTCAAAACCTTGTAAAAGATGATAAGGATATAACCATAAGTGTTCCCATAATAATATTAAATTATTATAAATTTTACCACATTAGAACCATAATATGACGGAACTATTTATTTAAAATTAATTATTAAAATTATAAAATATTTGTATAAAGTTAATTATAAATACATTTTACTTAATTTAACCTAAGTAATTATTATATCTCCATAAATAAGCCACCAAGTTATAAAGATATTCAATCCCTATTGCAATTTCCACCTCATCATCTAACCTTTTCTTCCACAAAGCCAATTCCGCACATTTCTAACGAAGAAGTGCATCTTGCAAGTTCTTACGAGGCATAAGCTCGCGGAAGAAGTGGGGGATGTGGGAGGAGGTGAAATGGTGGTGGTTGTGTTGGTGAATAGGTGGCAACAGTGGAATCACACTAAAAGGCATGATGTTGAGGAAAGGAACTACAAAGAAATGATGTGTTTACAGTTGATGGCTTTAGTTGAAAGCTCGCTTTGGGTTTTGTTCTTTTGTCTCTCTTTTTCTTCTTAATGCAGCCGACAACTGTGTTAGCTTGAGGCCAAAGTAAACATTGGGAGCTATGCATCAAGGCAATAAAGTATCAAATTTTAGATTTACAATTTGGTCTGTGGATTGAAACCAGTGGTACCGACTGAACCAAAATTTCGGAGTCTTGTTATGCCATCAAATTTTGTTTAAGAGGATTTCAAATTGCGAGCATCGAATAGGCAGCCCATTATTTCTCCTGCAGAGCATGCAAAGCAATGACTATACTTTTATCACCTATTTTTCCCAGAATGGCTGACCCAGCAGCAGAGTTAGATCAACCGTTACCTGACTTGCCTACGCATTAGCCAGTTCATATGAATTTAGACAAATCTTCTATGTTTGAGGCGATACAGCGAGCAAATGCAACTGTTTAGAATTGTCTTTATGACACACATAATCTCGTTAAAGCTCCATTTCTACCAATTGACAACTTACCAGTCAGTTGTCGTGCATACCGACTTCCCAATTGCTGGGGACAACTTTAAGTTGATGGAAATTGGAGCTTTACGTGTCAGCCCCTCGTTCTAGGACTAGTCTATTCCAAGTGACCTGATAGTATATCGTTCAATTTACTCCTCTAAGTGGATCAGAGACTGTCGCTAAAGATACCCCACTTGGCTGGAGTGACTTGTCTACTTTGAAATTATGGCGATCTCGACTAAAGGATATTTAGTCCACAGCTGAGATACACTTACTAAGACTGTAAGATACCCTGGGGACTACGTTTTTGTTGCTAATGCACGAATAATGCCCAAATTAGAAGATGGAGAGAGAGAGTGGCTGGAGCACCCACTGGTGCATTAGGGGACAGGAACTAAGACGTACGGGAACATGAAACGGCAAGAGTTAATGCGAGAAAAGCGGAGGTATGTAATTAAATATACAGCCAACAAAAAAACGTTGGCAAGGGAACTCGTGAGTGGTGATGTAATAATGGTAATAGGTGATACCTTTTCCCTATGAGCTCTTTGACGTGAAATATCCAATTTCGTCAAGGTGGCTATCCTTTCCAACTTGAAGGGATTGGGCCAAGTTCCTCCAAGACACAAACAAAATTTGCAATCATGCCTTTCCTGTACGTGATTATCGCAGAACAAAGGCACATGCGGATGCAGCGAGTGACTAACGAGAAAGTTTTGCTGGCGGCTGACTATTTCAATACGCAAAAGTTTAGAAGGAAATGGAGTAGTAGTTCAGGAGGGGCAGTTTATCGTTAGTTGGAGTTTTTTTCCGGTGACAGGAGAATAGTAATCATTTCCTTTTTCGGATGTGTAGTTTCTGATGACAAGTAGACTTTGTACTCTTTAGCAGTAGTTGAAGTATTGTTAGGTGGACTGAGCCATGTGACATACCTTCCTAGAATCGAGTCTGGTTTCATAGATAATAGATATCCTATGGTTACCTAGAAGGGTCCATAGCATCTTCCTCCTGCACGTTCAGTCATTGTTGTTCAAACTCCTTGATTCTGGCTAGGATCGGAACGTAGTTTGACTTCAATAGGTTCATTCGGTGAGAAAGATGTTTCTGAATAGAATTTGTTGTTTTTGTTTTTGCTAAATGTTACACCTACATGTACATGTATGATGTGTTTGTATTCGTCATCAAAGCAGGAAGGTGTTGGAAGCGTATCAAGTATATAGTTAGTGGATTGCATAGCAAATCCAAGATACTCTGTGGTCACTTGCTTTATTACTTAGTAATTACAGCATTGGCTGCACATGGAGCGGAGAGAAAAAGAGGTTGCTTAACTGGCTGTAAGAATCTCGAGGTTGACGCAATCCTACATGTATTGTAAGCTGAGAATGTCCTCAAAAAATATATACTGTATGTATCTTTATTAGGCTGCAAGAATGTCAATAAATTCCCAACAACTTGATCTTTTACTTCAGTCTCTCTCTCTTTTTTCTCGCTCTAGATCAGCTTATTGAAGTCTCCGGTTCTCTCAAATGTTTTCTTTCCAAGGGTTCGTTTGATTAGAAATTTTGAACTGTTTGACGAGATATGTGATAATTCAAGTACCTTAATACTGTGTATGTCAATCTAAGATGTAAACGAAACAAGAGTAAATTTAAATGAGAAAATAAAAGGAAAGAAAAAAAAAGTGAAATTTAATTTCCTTCGTTTAGATTAGAGTTTCTTAAAATAAGTGAGAGGAAATAGAATTTCCATTGTTTAGATATATAGATGGAAAAGAATGTAAATTAGGTAATAATATATAAATTTGACAAATCTGCCCATGCATATAACTGTTTGTAAGTGCAATGTTTGGTTATCTTCTGTCCAATAATTATCTTCTATGACAATCGGCAATCGTTTTCTTTGTCAATTTCCCTCTTCAGCAATCATGAGTGCAATAATAGCTAGCTAAAAAAATATGTAAATTGAAGATTGAGATTGAGAACATACCTAGTACCTTGAAACATACACAGTGTAATATTCTCCGAGAAAACGCAAAACGAATTATGTGATTTTTGGCCACAGGACGAGAGACCCTACATTTACAAATATAAATAAAACTCACAACAACTATGATTTTTCATCTTATTTTTAATATAAATTACATAAACATACGGTCCATATTTAGTATAACTGGCAATGGCACATTTGCTATAAATCAACCAATTAATATTGAAGATTATAGCATAATTATCCTTAATTGTTGGAAATTATAAATAATACATACTAATAAATTACGATATTTTTTTTTATTTTAACGTTCTGTATCGAAATGGAATAGATGGAAAACGAATGATTATTTTGTAAAAGAACGATCGAACAGTTGTAAAAGCTTATTAAACACTAGATGGTTGATTGTCAAAATTATATATGAAAAGTACAAACATCGGTTAAGATTAATTATACTTTAGCAATCCGATCCTACACTATGAAAAGCATACATGAAAATGCTATATGCTGGCGTAGAAGATAAAAGATTTTGATCATGCTATAAGAACGAAAGCTTATAACTTAACTATAATATCATACGTTAGAAGTTTTCTTATTTAGTGAACAACAATTAATTGCATTTTAACGGTTTTAATAACTTATCAGTTAAGTTACGTAAATTTGATTTGGATAAAGATAATCAAGTGATCTAATAAATGATCTAGATTGATGAGCCAAAGTTTAGGAGGAAAATGGACCATAATCAGTGTGGACCAGACCCATATCGAATCTATGATGGAAAGCCCCGATATGGATTTTATATAAAGAAGTTAAGGTCTCTTGCAGTTGCTCATGTCATTTATGAACGTAAAGCTACTTTCACTCATTCAAAGGTTTACGTTTTGAGAAAATTGTTGAAAGATGTTAACCGCATCTTGGTGAGCAGATCAAGTGAAAGTGGTAGTGGATTCGATCTCGATTCAACCTCATAAAGCTCATTCAAAGTCATGGAATTAAAATCAGTTATTTTTCGCATTTCTTCGTTATTTTCCTTTCACGTTTGATTTGAGATATGTAACTAAAGTCTCTGTTATGTATTATACGTAGTATCAGAGCAGTTACGTGATCGAATAACTAAAAATGAAGATTTTTTTATTTTTCTCCATAAGGTTCTAAGATAATAAAGTCCTATTTTTCGATTTTTTTTCTTGCTTATTGTTGCTTGAAAGTGGTTTGCAAGTGTTTAGTCTTGAAAAATAGTTTGAAACGAGCTTGGGAGGGTGAAAACCTGACCAGAAACTAGCCAAAAATTGCCCCGATAGTTAGAGGCGATGAAGACCACACACACCTAACACGTGCACAGTGCACGCAGACGATCAACTTGGCAGGCACGTGCATCACACGTGTGCCAGCCGATGGGACCACACACTGACACACGCACAATAACCTCTCAGAGGCAGTGCGAATGGCGCATGCAACCATACAGATGCTCGACAATGGCCATTCATGGGATGGACATATGTCACGCATGTGATTCATGCGCCACGGTCTGTGGGCACGTGGATGCACATCTGGTGAGTGCACCGCACCCGCTATATAGGTTCGAGATGCTTTGGTGCTTAGAGCATGCATTGCATGTGCCATCCCTGTCCACGCGCATATTGGCATCGCGGCTGACGTTTACGATACAGTAAAATTAAAAAAACTCAAAATTTCATAATTCTAGTAACAGTACCCTGGGTCATTTTGAGTCAGTTTTTGGGTCGGGAGAATTTATAAAGTGAGTTTTTCAATTTTTCTGGATTTATTACATTAGTGATCAATTAAAGTTTAATTCCAGAAAAAGGAAATTAAAGTTCCTAAAGCCCGTTTTGAGTGAAGTTTCATGCTTTAGACTTCATACGAGGGAGATATTTCAGGTTTTCGTATCTCGAGTTATATGTTTAGTGTTCAGAATAGCATGATAGTCACTCGGATTGAGATTTTTTGCCATAAAATTATCAAATAAAGTTTACTAACAATGTTTTCAATATTAGATGTGATAATTAGAATGTGCATCTGTTTCTGCATTTATTGATGAAACATTATCACATACGGTATGCTCATAAAGAATGTGAGGATAACATAAAGATGTATCTCTTGTGTGTGTGGGCTTTTTGGATACTAATGAAAATGTAGTCACCACAGTGACCTTTCAAGTTATTGTTTGGATTATTCCACTTACATATTAGGGGATGTCTCTGGTCTCATCTTTGGTTATTTTTCCAACGAGTATTAGCCTTACATAGGATTTTGAGATGTGCATAAAGGCATAAGATAGGAGAAAGTCGTTGCTTAAATGATCTATTCGCTCACAAGTAGTAGTGTCATGAGAGTTAATGATGTGTACTCTGATCTCTTTTATGTGGAAGTCTAATTGCATCTATTATGTATTTAGCTCATAGGTGTTTCATAATATGTGTTATCGGATTCTCGATACAGATACTATTTAATGATTTTGAGTATCATTGTTATCCTACATTTGTACTAATCTTTGCATTGTCATTTTGCAGTCACCTTTTTGGCCAATAATCATAGTGACTATTTTTAATATGAAGAAGTGGATATATTGAATGTAATGGAGATAGCAGAAATTGATATGGCCATATGTACAGATAGGTCATCTCTACCCACATCCAGAAACTCGAATGCTCATAAACCAGCCTATACAACCTGGGATTTGTCAAAAAGAATGTGTTGTATGACTATTACGAAATTTATACCTGACCATCTACTAAGTGGACTTCCTGAGATAGACATAACGAAGGAGTTTCTTAATAATGTCTCCCAGAGGTATGCGGTGTCATCTAATGCTGAGATAAGTGCCTTGATGAAAGAATTATTCTCCTATACTAGAGAAGGGAGAGTGATGGTGTACATATCAAGAATGATCCACCTCCATAGTAAACTGAAGATGTTGAATATTCCTTTTCCTAATGTCTGCATAGTTCACCAAACTCTGAGTACACTCCCTCCAGAGTTTAATAATCTATAAGGAATGGGACTTTAGTGCTTTGATTGCCTATTGAAACTCAAGATTGTTGCTCCTACAGCCATTGAAGCAACTAAAGGGAAGGCAAAGGTGAAGCCCGCTAAGTTCAAAGGTAGAAAGTTTAAATCGTCTCCACATGCTAACGCTAGTCAATCCAATGTTGGTAAAGGTCCTGTGGACATAAAGAATCCAGCAGTATAAGGCCTGGAAGGAAAGACAGAAACTATCAAGTAAAATCTAATTTTGAGATAGTCACATTAAGTTATTAGTGACTAGATAGTGGAGTATCTAATCATGTTGCTTCCACAATGCAGGGTTCATATCTAGGATAAAGCTAACTAAAGGGAAGGAGAAACTGATGGTTGGCAGTAATAAAGAAGCGGATGTAATATCTATAGGGGATGTATGTTCTGAACATTGATGCAAGGTTCATTTTGGTTTTAGATGTCACATTTTATATTTGATATTTGTATCAATTTTAGATAAAGAAGGTTAAAGTTTTATAATTAATGCTTTCGTTGTTCAGTTTTTGTTTAATACAAAACATATTGGTACAACTTTCTTGTCATATAATTTGTATAGAATGTTTCTTACCCCGAATTAGATATATGCTTTTGTGTATCTTGTCGAACAAGTCATAAAAAAAGCATATATCTTTTTTGTATCTTGTCGAACAAGTCATGAAAAAGGAAGACTCTGATAAAAGATAAGTCATACATGTTGTGGTATAAAGGTTAAACCACATTTCCAGAGCTAGAATTGAGAGATTGATTAAGGAAAACATTCTCTCAGTTCTAGATTTTGATGATCTAGAAATATATGTTGACTGTTGCAGGAGTTAATTGACTGAAATAAGGAAAAAAGGGCCAACTCATGCTTTTGGCTTATTGGGTCTGATACATATGGATATCAGTAGACCTTATATAGTTGCATTGTGCAATTCTAGGAATTTTCTAACATTTAATGATGATTATTCCCATTACAGTTTATTTGTTCTTGCTTAAGGAAAAGTCTGAAGTTCTTGAAGAGTTCAAGATTTTTAAGACTGAAGTAAAGAACCAATTGGGAAAATCTATCAAGGTTGTTACATCTGATCGTGGAGGAGAGTATTATGGCAAACATAGGACTGTCGAAAGGCGTAACTACATCTTAAAGGACACGAAGAAGTCAATGCAGAACATGATTAATCTACCTAATTATCTAGAAAGGGTGGAAATCCAGCCTTGCACATATTCGTATATGAGGCTACCTTGCTGAGGTACATTAGTATAATCCTTATGAAAGTAAATTGTAAGCTCGTTCTATTCGTTCCTATTTGGCTAGATATATCAACCATTATAAAGGCTACACATTTTGCTATAAATAAGGGGCTAGAATAGTTTAATTAAAAAATCTAAGTTTCTGGAATATGATGTCTATAATAAGGGTAGGCCCTCTCACCCTTCGGATGATAACAGGATGGATACTACATTTATTATGTATTTGCCACTCATACAGTCAGATTTGGTGGATTTAGGTCTAAGCATTGTACCAATATAAGAATAGGGACCCATATCTGTACAAACAGAGGTTCCTAGGATACAAAAACCAATACAGTTGCAAAGATTCGCTAGAGTGAGAAAACATGTTATCCCATCTGATTACATAGTCTATTTGAGTGAACAAGACTATGATGTTAGATATGTTGTGGATCTAGATACTTTTTCAGAAGCTGTTTTTAGACTCCATGCAATTTTTGGTGGGATGCAATGAATGATGAGATGCAATCCATAAAGCACAATAAGGTATGGAAGTTGATTGATTTGTCTCAATAATGCAAACCTATCAATTGTAGATGAGTTTAAAAGAACAAAAGGATTTCAGGATAAAGTTCAACGGCTTAATGCTCGCTTAGTTGCCAGAAGATTCATTCAGAGAGATGGTTTTGACTTTAATGTTACCATCTCTTCCGTATCCTCGAAAGATACATTTCGAGTGTTTATGGCAGTTGTAGCTTATGATGATATAAAGTTACATCAGATGGATGTCAAAATTGCTTTCCTAAATAGAAACCTTTATAAAGAGTTCTATATGGTACAACCTGAAGGATTTCAAGATCTAGATAGAACTCATGGTTTGAACATTAAGCAAAACAATATATGGTTTACATCAAACACCCAAAAGTGGTACCTTATATTTGATGAGGTTGTGACCTATTTCGGGTTCATGAAAAACAAAACTATAAGGTCAGGCGGAGCAAAGTTATCTTCTTATTATTATATGTGGATGATATACTACTCACTTCGACGGACTCGATCTTGTTGCTTGAGATTAAGCAACCTTTGTCCAAGTATTTTGATATGAAAGACCTTGGGGAAACATCTTTTGTCCTAGATATTCAGATTCACCGGGACAAATCTCAACATTCATTAAGCCTCTCACAAGGTGCTTACATTGAACTTGTGCTATAAAGGTTTAATACGGTTGATAATAAACCTATTGTAGCACCGATCTCTTATAGTGAGAGATTATCTTTGACACAGTGTCCAAAGAATGAAGTAGACAGAGAAGCCGTAAGGAATGTTGTAGATTCTAGTACGGTTGATAGCTAAATGTATGCTCAGGTGTGTACTAGACCGAGCATTGTGTTTACTGTTGGACTACTAGGTTGATATCTAGCTAACCCAAGGATAGACCACTAGAATGCACTTAAACGAGTTTTGAGATACTTAAAGGGAACTAAGGATTATATATTGACATACAAAAAAGTTAATAGTCTAAACCTCGAAGGGAATCAGATTCATATTGTAACTATATGTCTAAAAGATATTAAGTCCATATTAGGATAAAATTTAAGTTTGTAGATGGTACAATGTTGTGGAAGAGTGTCAAGCAGACACTAGTGACTTCCTTGACCATGTATGCAGAGTTGTAGCATGCTGTGGGGTTGTTTCACAGATAGTTTGGCTCAAAATTTTGATTTTTAAGTTATCTGTGATTGATTTAGTGGCTAGATCCATTCAACTGAATTGTGATTATTTTGCTACTGTGTTGTTTAGATATCACAGGGTCTTAGCATTTTAAAGTTAAATATTTGAACAAAAGGATTTAATCCAAAAAGGTGACATTGAGGTCGAGCATCTGAGGACTGAGAAAATGTTAACTGATCATTTAACTAAGGACTTTGCTCACATGTGTTTGAGAACATGTATATAGTATGGGTGTATTGAAGTCCTTAGACACTGTTAGTTATAGATTGTTATATTTTCTCTTTGTAAGATTATACATTTTGATGTATTATAACAGTATGGTTGTTCATCAATAAAGACGATCATCGTTTATCCTTAATATTACGTGTCATACATATACATAATACAAGTGAAAGTCTTAAGATTTGTGTCAATCTTAAGCATGTCAAAGGTCATTGGGCATATATGCAGATTAACCTTGAGCCTATGTTATTAGGACACATATAGTTTAATATTTATATCTATAGATTTGACATGACATAAGGGGATATGAATTTTAATCCCATAAAGTTTATCTAATGTAGTTTATCCTTGGGTTAGAAAACATAAAGGTTTTCTCTGATGCAGTTGAGCATTCAGTAGAGAAAACAAGATTTCTCTTATAAAATTTCACATATGCAGTTTAGTAGAAAGTTTAGAGAATTTGCAACATATAAACGAAAGATGATATAGTTTAGATAATACAAGTATCATCCTAGCTTGCCACACTCTATTTTCTCATTCATATTAGTGAGGTATTAGATATTCGTAATTATATTGGACTTGTGTCACACATGACACATGTGTTTGATATCTTTCGATATCGAAAGCTTTACGGGACGGAATGATGGACTTTCGTTATCTTTGGATTAAACGTCTTTTTTTTTAAACTTGGTTAACCATATAATAACGTGACTTAACCAAACTTTTTGAACTGGTTTTAAACTTGATTTAATACCGCAATTGATTATTGTCCAAAGGGGAGAATGTTAGAAATTTTACCATTTAGTGGACAACTAATTGTATTTTAATTGTTTTAATAACTTACCAGTTAAGTTAAGTAAATTTGATCTTGATAAAGATAATAAAGTGACCCAATAAATGATCTAAATTGATGGGCCAAAGTTTAGGAGGAAAATAGACCTCGATCAGTGTGGACTGGACCTATATCGGATTAGTGATGGGGAAGCCCGATATGGATGCCATATAAAAAGGTTAAGGTCTCCTGTAGTTGCTCATGTCATTTGTGAATGTAAAGTTCCTTTGACTAATTCAAATGTTCTTGTTTTGAGAAAATTGTAGGAAGACGTTAACTACGTCTCGGTGAGTAGATCCCGTAAAGGTAGCGGTGAATTCAAGCTTGTTTTGGCCTCGAAAAGCTCATTCAAAGTCATGAAATTGAAACCAGGTATTTTCTGCATTTCTTCATTATTTCCCTTTCATGTTCGATTTGGAATATGTAACTAAGGTCTATATTATGTATTACATCATATTCATAATCATTTAATTCAAAGTTATTGGATAAGACCAAAAACTAATTAGTATAGTTTTAAGTTTTTTATTTAAACTAAGTTTTAAAATCCTCTGCAATTATGTTACTAATAAAATCAACAAAAAGACTTTCAATTTTTATAGTGACTAAAAATTAGGATATATATATATATATATGACACATAAAATACATATAAGTTGGACCAAGATTTGTGTTATCTTATTTTTCTAAAGTGAAAACATATGTCCAAAGTGTAATTGGTTTGGCGAGTTGAGAATTGAACATATGTAGATTTATATGTATTTTATTTAAGATTTGTGCTTATAGCAAAATAATATAATGTGTCCACATTGGCATAAGAAAACCAAAGTGATGTCTAACCCTTTTTCTATTTCTCTGCATAAGTTACAAAAGAGAGAAGGCATGTAGAAGCTTCTCCCTCCCACACTTAAGGCTCTCCTAAAAACATTGAGTTCTCCCTCATGTTCGTATCTTTTGGAGCCACCATTCATAAGGCTTAGGATTTAGGGTGTGAATTAAAGTGAGTAACTCTAGTAGCTGCTCACAAAATCGAGAAAGGGCAAATTGAGCTACTTGGAGCTATTAGAGCACAAGGTGAACTTGTAAAGCAAGCACAAGAGAAAGGAACTTGTCAAGTTTGAGAGGTAAGGCCTCACCATGAAGTAAATCACTTGTTATTATACGAATCACGTAAAGTATATAAAATACACAAGAAGGAGGCTTGAATTGTGTAATCTTTTCGAAAATATTAATCTTTTGAGATATCTTGAATATCTTTACAAATATCAGATGAATACAAAAACACTCTACTAAAGTTGATAAGTATTGGAATCGTAAGTAATTTTATCTACTTGTCTGATAACAAGAAAATTAAAGTGTAAGGGTAGATGTCTCGATTTTATACAGGTTCATCCCAAACCTTGGGCTACGTCCAGTCCTCAGAGTTTGTTTGAGATTTCACTATACTCTTCAACTTTACAAGTATTCTTTCTACCCTTCCAAAGCCTCTTCAGGTCTCTTTCACAAAGTATTCTTTCTGCTATCTTAACCTCTCTAGGCTCTAGCATTTCTTTCTCTCTCTAAGAAAGATATTTTTTAGCTTTACGTTACAGTTGTATTCGCTCTCTTGTTTCGCACTTTGAATACAGAATTTCTCTAAGTATTGTACAATCAGAATTTTCTCTCTTGTAAAAACGTTGTTTTAATCTTCGATTAGAACTAGTATTTATAGCCTAAGTCTCCAACTGTCTTCTTGAGAAACTGCTTTTTGAATTTTCTAGAAACTGTTATTTAGTTGAGTCTCGTAACTAACTCCAACTAACTAACTGTCTAACGTTCTAGACTATCTTCCTTTTTGTATCGTCTAATATTGTCGCTTCGTCTAGTATTGTGCTTCGTCTGTTGTTGTGCTTCGTCTGTTGTTCTGCGTCGTCTGTTGTTGATGTATCATCTATGATAACGTGTATCGTCTATTGCTGACGTATCGTCTGGGATGACTAAGTGTTTGTTGGACCCCGAACTTTCATGGGATGTCAGAATTATTAAATGAGGAATTAGTGATGTTAAATGTTTTATTTGGGTAATGTGAATTGGAGAAATTTCAA
>JANZLH020383970.1:0-12206 GCA_026770325.2 Erythroxylum fimbriatum
CTTGTCAATCAAAACAAAAGTCACTTGGGTCTGTTCTCTCCATAAGCAGAACATTGTCAGAAAACTTGTAGCTTTGATGTTATGATAAAAATTGTCCCACATAGGTAATAAATGAAGCTGATGTGGGGTTTATAGGCTTGTGAGCTCTCCCACCCTTCAAGCTAGCTTTTGGGATGGGCTCTCTCATAAGGCCTGTAACAATTTGACTCCTTATAACACCAATCATGAGTTGTCTAACATCGTTATTTAGATAATAATACGGTACCATAAGACAATCGTCTGATTCACTACGTAGTCTTTCTCTCAGGTATAATCCTAAATCGTACGCTGCTTCCTGTGGACCGACTCTTAAACTACTGCATCAAAACTTGCGTAATTGCCTAATTGGTTTGATGTCTCACTTGACGAGTCTCTTGTCCAAAATTGTTATAGCCAAGAGATCAGTAGGAAGAGTGGAAGATGTTTGGATTCATGGTTGTAGTTCTCTATCAATTCATGGTTGATCTATTACCAAAAGTAATATCAACAAAATTGTGGGTAATGTCAGTCATTGTGAATCAAAATATGGAGAGGTCTCCCTTAATCCCTTTATGGTATCCAACAACCATCATTTGTATAAAAATTTCCATTAAACACTCCAGACATTGCTTGTACAGGAATCAAAGGTTGATAAGATGATTTCACTTTTGTTAAACTACCTACTACTTCCTTCTAAGCCTCTTCCTCTTCATCCCCAACCACATATAAATTATATTATTTCTTTTTACATTCATACTCAGGTGCCTTAAACAATTGTATTTGTTATGCTTACATAGTTTTATTGGGTATATTTGAGTAGCAATAGATGGAGAAGATAATAAAGTAGAAGGGCGAGGTTCAATGGTCACTGATGTAATGCTATTAGCTGAAACTATTATTAGAGGTTAAACAAGCCAAAGATTATTGGGATTCAACCCTACTCGAGGGATAATATATATATTGTATCTGTGGTCTCTTGTTCCTTTACTAACATATAAGCTTATTGTAAGGTCTTAGGATTTAACAAATTAATAGGTATCTAGCTCAAGCTTTGACCCCTTTAAGAAAAAACGAAGACTCACGAATTTGTGTACCTTTCAAGAAAGTGCAATATTCACCTAAATAATTAGTTTGTCTCAAATCTTTGATATCTCCTCCAAATCGTTAAATCAATGGTGTCTTCTCTCCATCTAAGCTCCTTATTTCTTAAACAATGTCACGCATACAATTGGTATCAATACAACGTCATTCCATCCAAATAAATTGCTTTGATCTTGACCCTTAATTCAAATGGGGTTCTATCCACATTAAAGAACTGCTATGCTTTGTAAATCTAGTTGTGGACATGATCACCGTCAACTACAAGAAATTCAACTATGCCCAATCTTTTTGAAGCAACATAAGGAAGCTTCCCTAATGGAGATGAGTTATAATTGGTCGAATTAACTATTAATTATTAGGATGCTTTAATAGCAATTGAACTTTCGGACTTACGAAATGTTACTTACTATTGAACCAACTCCTTGAGCTCGCTTACTTCCTTTCCTTCTTTTGCCTAAGTTTCTTACACTTTAAGTTAACTATTTGCAACTCTCATTGCAGTTCTTTCATTTGATTGCACAAATGCTTCCTTCATTGTTTTGAATTCTTAACCTTTAATCCTTCGTTCATGTTTAATATAAAAAATGGTACAGTGAACATGATAATAAGGTGTCAAGATTGACAATGTAATACCAATACTATATCTAAAAAATGAGTTTGAAAAGAAACAATAATTACATAAAAATAAGAGAGAGAGAGACTTGATAGATAAAGTTTGGTATATTCTGTTTTGAAATTTATGTAAGAACTTTTTTTGGACTATGTCTATTTGAAGCTAATAACTTTTTAAGTTGTTATTAGATCTTTAAGTCCTAATTAGGAATCGTGTGATTATTGGCAAACTTGGTCAATGTTTAATAATCGGGATAATAAAACAATGCACAGACTTACAAGTAGGCAAAGAAAACAGACATTGTTGATGAAAGCACGAGAGTAGGCGAGTGTTAGAATGCATTGGTACATATTAGTGAAAATCTTTGATGAGATGAAGATTCGAATGTAAGATCGAAAGATAGCTTGAAATAGACCTTAAGTTGAAGGTTAGCTAGGTCTCACAGAAGAGGGAGGTATGTGAGAGCTCTAAGGACTTAACATGTGCTCAAATAAATGGACCATTACTAATAGACTTTATATGGGTAAAGCTCTAAAAGATAAAGATTATGGGAGGATCATATGAAGATAGTGGAGTTCTTTATGGATATGGGAGTATTTTTCTTAATTAAATGTAATCTCTTATCTTGTCAGTTATGATGTAACTAAATCTTATTAGATAGAGTTTTATTTAGATGAGGGTGTCATCCAATTGATTAGTGTGATTTAATCTGATAAGGATGAGATGAGATCTAATTAGTTCGAGTCAATTAGAATTTTGAATTGTAAAGCTAGAGGTACTTATAAATAATTTATTTGAGCCTTACTCCTCAATAGATATAGAGAAGAGGAGAACACATTAAGAGAGAGAGCGTTCTTTTGTATACTTTTAAGCAAGTAATAAATGTCAGTTTTTACCATAGATCTTATATGTTTATTGTTGCCTTTGATTATCCATTATTTACTTAGTATTCTTACAAGATTGTGAGAGTTAAATACCACAAGGGTCGTGAAGCTTTCAAGAACAAGTTAGTTAGTCAACGATCACGTGGGAAGCTAAGTTTTGCTTAAACAGATCTAAGTAAGATTATCATGCAAAGGAGTAGGTACATATTTGATATAAGTTTTGTGCTTAGAAGACCTTTGTAATAACTAGGTGTCAGAGCCAAAATATCAATATGGCAGGAGGCAGCAATTTGACAAAGTATGTCAACAGAGTGAAAGCACTTATAAGGTCAATTCCTTAAGGGTAGGAGAGATCACTTCCTACTAATCTCAGTTCTAGATTTTGGAGGTGCAAATCTAACATTTACAGTATCTAGGTTCTAGATTTTAAAGGTGCAAATCTAACATTTACAGTATCAAATAGCAAACTTGATGAAAGCACAAGAGGATTCTAGATCAGAGATCACAATCCTAAGGCATATTGTTGTAATGCAAGATGTTAGGTGTGCTGAAAGTACTTTGGTGAGGTACGAGAGCCCCAAGTTTTTGACAGCAAGTGAAGTGCCAAGGAGCTCGAAAACTTTTTGTGGGGTATGGAGCAATATTTTACAACAACTAAGGTGTCCAATTTAGAGAAGGTGTCAATTATAACTATTTATATGGTGGAAAATGTAAAGATATGGTGGAGAATGAGAAGCTCTAATGACATTAATATGGGTAGACCTCTCATTGACACTTGAGAGAAAATAAAAAAGGTGCTAATAGACCAGTTCCTCCTCAATGACATTTCATGGTTCGCGAGGGAAGCTTTGAAGTGTTTGAAGCAAGATGCCTCGGTACGAGATTATGTAACAAAATTAATATCTTGATATTGGACATGCAAAACATGGCTGAGGAAGACAAATTGTTCGACTTCGTAAGTGACTTGCAAGATTAGGAATAAATGGAGCTTCGAAGGCAGAATGTAAAAGAATTCCCTATCCACAATTATGAATTTTTTGCCATACCGGTCGGTATCATTTGGTATCCATTATACCGATAAGAAAATAGTACAAAAAATTTGTAAGTTAACTAAATGTTAGTATTGATTGGTACCAACAATTTTGCTTGGTGTCAAAGAATACTAGAAAATTATTGGTAATTTTTACAAATTTTAAAATTTTGAGGATCAAAATGAAAGAAAAAATCTAATCTATCTCTCAAGCACCTATCTATCACTATCCACCTTACATCTCACTCACTCAAATACAGAATGTACAGTGAAGGTAAGATAGTTAACATGTCATTTCTAACAGGCATGTACACATGTATCTGATGGACACACGTGTTGCCCTTTTTACTAAATCTCAGTACACCACGCCAAGGCGACATTTTCAGAAAGACTCTATCTCCAACATTGTATTCCATATACATTCTCCATTTTATCACCGAAATCCTATCCCACTCATGCATGTAAACTCGCAAACATCAACAAACAAAAGCATTTACAATACCCATACCTCCTTCGGTGGATGGAGAATAACGAAAATGAAAAGGAACAAAACAAGATTTGGATTGAAGTGCTTACTTATAAGGTGTAACAAAAGCCAAGTGCATAGCCTCCCTCTTTGTTCATCAAACACTGAAATAGTTGGTTGCTTAGGCTGTGCACTTGTGATTCATGAGCATGAATTATACTTCCTAATTTCTCATTAATCTCTAATAAACACTAGTTTAAATGTAATTCAAATGACGTGATGTTACACTAAACCTCATTGTTATTTTTTAGTGTTACCCTCCTCTCTTTTGTTGTCGTGCCTTCATCACTACATTGCTACTTCTTCCATCACTCCATCTACTTCTTTGATGGGACTTGCTGCTTCTGAGCTTCTCTATTGTGTGCTTCTTGCTTGCTGCTTCTTCTTCGTTGCTGGCTCACTGTGGCTTCTCTGTGTTACTGCTTCTCCTTTCTGCATTGGCCTGCTGTTACTTCTTTATTCAAACAACAAAGAATTACTTAGAAACATATATTTATCTTGGGACAATAGAGGATATCAAGATAATGCAAGAGTGAAGAAAATTATGAAACAATATGAAAATAATTAAGTCTAAATGTGTGGTACATAAGAGATGTAGTAATATCTGTTATACTAACCTTACTTTTGTATTGTTTAAAAGAAGTAGTAAATGCTTAGATAGAATAGTGAGAGGCACATTGAAAACTTATATAGCATTTCTATTTGTTAATAAGTTAACTATATAAATTTTCTCTAATATTGATTTATTATAATTATGAAATATACATTTTTAAGTAATATATTATATGGGAAAATTATTAATCTGTATTAAGATATAACAATAGTGTTCAAAAAATAAAACTAAAAAATAGAGAGAAGATATTTATCTTAAATTAGAGAAGAATTATTTGCAATTTTAAAAATTTTAGTTATTATTTTATTAATTTTTAAAATTTATTTTAAACGGTACCCGATATTGATCAGTAGCAATACTCTATCGTACCAAAATCAAATCTGGTATTGGTATCGATGTGGTATTCTTAACATTGTCCTAAGCGCGATAGTGGCTGCAGATGCCTTCGTGGATCTGCAAATGTCGCCATCAATTTAGATGATTAGTAAAGGCAAAAAGAATGGTGGGATATGAAATAACTTGGAGAAAGGCAAGGAGAAGTTTAGTGAATCTTTTCAAAATAGGTCTAAGAAACAAGCAAGACGAGATATTGCTTGTTTCATTTGTAAAGGGCCACACTTTGCTTATTAATGCTCAAAATGAAAGGTGAGTGAGGAACAAATGAATTTTATAGTTAGGAAGGACTAAGGAGAAGGAGAGGATAACTCGGTAGAAGAAGTCTACCTTAACAAGCTTTGATGGACACAATGAACCTTATAAAGGAGCGTCTGAACAAAAGCAAGGACAAACCTGATGAAGAGAGAAAATGATAAATAAGCTATGTGCTTATGCAAACTGTAACTAAGGAGTCTTCGAGAGAACTACATTTAGAGGAGTGCCTATATATTATTTCGATAAGGGCATCGAGTTCTTCTAGTAGGGGTGATTTGTTAGACCTCTTAGTCCTAATTGTAGAATCGTGTGAGCATTAGCAAGCTTTGACCAATGTTTGACACTCTGAACGATAGAACAAGGAAAAGACTTACAAATAGGTAAGGAAAACAAACATTATCAATGAAAGCTCGAGAGTTGGCAAACATTGGCATGCAATGGTAAAAATCTTCAATGAAATGTATGATTTGGATATGAGACCAATAGATAACTTGAGATGCACCTTGAGTTGAAAGTTAATAGGGTCATACATATGAGAGAGGCATGTATGAGCTTTAAGGATTTAATGTGTGCTCAAATAAATTGACAATAACTAATGGAATTGATGTGAGTAAGTATTGGTCTATACTAGGATGCTATGAAAGGCTTTGAGTTTGGATGACTCGTCATCATTGGATAGAGATCGAGGAGAGGATCATCTGAAGACCCTGTAGTTCTTCATAGATATCGATGATTCTTTCCTAATTAAATATAACATCTTAACTTGTTAGTTGTAATATAGCTAAATCTTTATCAAATAAAGTCCTATTGAGATGGGGTGTCATCTAATTAGTTAGTGTGATTTAATCTAATAAGGATAAGATGCAATTTGGTTAGTTCAGTTCAATTAGGATTTTGAATTGTAAAGCTAGAGGTGCCTATAAATAGCTTATTTGAGTCTTACTCCTTAACAAAGATAAAGGGGAGGGAAACACATTGAGAGAGCACATTCCTTTGTACACTCTTGGAGAATTAATAAAGGTTTGTTTTTACTATAGCTTTTGTGTGTTTATTGTTTCCTTTAATTATCCATTGGTTACGTAGTATTCTTGCAAGAGTATGAGAGTTAAGCACTACGAAGGTTATAAGGCGTTTAAGAACAAGTTAGATGGGAAGGTTAAATCTTGTTTAAATAGATTTAAGTGAGATTGTCTTGCAAAGGAGTAGACACATAAAGTTTGGTGCTTGGAAGACCTTTATAACATTTGCCACCAAGTTAATATGATAATCTCATTTATTTAATAAAGTGGTATAATATTATCCAAAGCTAAATTGATCACAATATAGTAGTTTAATTCCTACATTGTCTCTCACTTAAAGAAAAGATAAAAAGTCCCTTTTGGATCATAATGTTTAGAGTATACAAAAAGAATCCTAACACTTTCAAAATTAGTTGAATTAAAATTTCTAACTAATAAAACACTTAACCCCATTAACATTTAGTTAGATAAGTGTTGACTTGTCAAATTTTTTTTACCTTTTGTGGATCTCACCGGTGCCAATATGGAGCCTAAGTGACATTGGTATGAACCACTATCCAAACTTAACCTAAAAAATATATCCTTAATTCCTACTCTTATATGGTCGTTCTATTTGTAACTATCTTCATCACCTTTGGCATTTACTAACGTCTTTTTCACCTCTGTCGCTTAGTTAGGCCACTGTTGACTAACATTTCCAACTTTCTTCTTCATCACTGTCGACCAATTACTAATGTTTTCTTTTAACTTGAGCCAAAACAAATCAATATCACTTACGGAAGCAATTTCTTTTAAACTGATACTCACCCATTTAAATGTACACAATGAGATAAACCATTACATTGTAATTTGCTTCCAAAACATGTAATGTAGTTTTGACACTTTGAACTACCTCAGTTAGTTTTTTTTTTGTTGTAGAAGAAAGAAAACCATATATCAACAATTAGAGAATCAAGAAGTCAAAAATCATACCCCCGAACCGAAGGTTTTTATTCCAAAATGAATTGAAAATCAGATTCATAAATACTAAGTGATCCCATCGACATCCCTATTCTCGAAGTCGAGCAAACGGTTATATTCTTTCTGGGCAGAGTAGCTGGCTTAGTAGAACGGGAGGAGCCCAGGACGAGCTGGATCCCCACCATGCTGCTGACTCTATGATTGGTTCGAAGAACGTCTCGAGATTCAAGCGAGAAAGAAAACCATATATTTAGTGTCTAATTTATGTGCAATATGTAAGGGAATTTGTGCGTAGAGAACCTTCAATATCTAAATTTAATGAGACAAAAACATTATAGAATATGTAGAGTGAAGGCTAGGTTTTTTGTTTTTATAGTCGATTATAGAAGAAAAAAAAAAAGAAAACTCTAGAATTTATATATATATATATATATTATTGGAGTTTGAGCCGTAGAACTCAAATTTCTGATTTAAAAATTTAAATTTAATTATATAAAATCGAATTCATTAATTTGATCAGACCCGAATGATCTTATTTGTGGTTACTAGCATCACGGGTCCAAACTATCCAAATTGTTAGATCCGAATCTGGGTCTGAATCTGAAATAGAAATACAATCAGCTCGGGAGCGGTTTTTCTATATAGTCAAGTATTGTTTTAGCAGTTTAAGAAATGAGACCAAACATTGTATCCGAGGAAGCGAAAGAAAAAATTGGAAAGCTTTCGAGTCTTAAGAAATGAGACCCAACATTGTATCCGAGGTAACAGCTACTCTCACTCTTGTTTAATCCAAGCTCTAGTCTTAGGATTACTTAAATTCCTCTTTAAGTTTTTCTGACCCTTTTTTTGGTTGTCGAGAAAATTTTCTACCAGACATTGGATGTGTAGTTATTCGATCTCGAAAGGTTCTGTTATCTTCTAATTTTTTGAAGATTTTGGGATTGAGGTTTTAGTTTTGGATCTTTAGTGTTATCGTCTAATTTTTTTGAAGATTCTGGGATTGAGGTTTTAGTTTTGGCCCTTTAGTTACTAATGGCAAAAGACTTTTTTCTGATTAAATTGCTCTGTTTTTGAACAATCAGGCTGATGATCTGGGGGATAAAATCTTCTGTTTAGTCTTTGCTTGCTTGTTTTGGCGGGCTTTTAGATTGATATTGTGGACTGCTGACAGTCGAAAATTGGAATATGTTTAGGGTTATATTTTGAAAGAATTGTGGGAACGAGCTTTATTGTATTCGGATTACAGTGCATAAAATCAGTTTTTAGCAAGCAACCGTGAAACGAAAAGGAACACACTGATATTTTGATAAAACATCGACCCTTTTAGCTAAAGATGATTTCAGGAAAAGTTCAATCTTGGCACTCATTACGGTTTTTGTATCTGCTTGTTTGCAGGCAGGTATACCTACTAGGTTAGGGCAATGGTGGGACAACATTCCATTCTTAACTTCCGCTGTGGTGATTGTTTGTGGTGCTATATACTTGATCTGCCTCTTGATTGGCTATGACTCCTTCTATGAAATTTGCTTCTTACCTTCTGCCATCGTATCACATTTTCAAGGTTATTTTGCTCATCATTGAAGTGTGATGGATGGTTTGAAAGTTATATGAGTTCATGACAACTTATTTCATTTCTATACCCTGCAGTGTACAGAATTTACACCTCCATTCTTTTCCATGGGTCACTGCTTCATGTTCTGTTCAACATGTTGGCTTTGGTGCCTTTGGGTTCTGAACTCGAGAGAATCATGGGATCTGTCCGCTTGTTGTACATAATAATCTTGTTGGCTACATGCAATGCTATACTTCACCTTTTTATTGCATTGTTGGCATCACATAATCCCTTCCATTCATTCCCAAATCTCATGAATGAGTGTGCAATAGGCTTCTCTGGAATCATATTCTCCATGATTGTTATAGAGACAACCTTGAGTGGAGTCCAGTCTCGGAGGTTGGTTTTCCATTTAAAATTTTAAGTAATGTTTTTGTACAAACTTGCAATTTTATTGATGATTAGCTTATCTACTCAACTGCAAAACTTCTCCTTTTGGATTATTGATATGATCTATTAATGTGAAGAAGCATGGCATATGGACCGATGCTTATGAATGTGGAAATTCATTGTGTTTTTCTCTTTTTCCTTACAATGTTTTTACACAGTGAACTTTCTATTTGATGTTTTGTGCTAGCTTGGGTTTTTCTTCAACTGATATACAGCTTTGTTTACTTTGCAGTGTGTTTGGTCTCTTTAATGTTCCAGCTAAGTGGTAACTACTGAGTCTATGATATATTTTTTTATATGAAATTGTCTTTTCAATATCATAATTCTTCATTTATATGGAGATGTCACGTTTATTTCAAATGGATGCTTCAGGTATGCATTCATCTTATTGGTGGTGTTTCAGCTGCTTATGTCAAATGTCTCATTACTCGGTCACCTATGTGGTATTTTATCGGGATTTGCATGTATGTCTTTGTGTTGATACATTTCTTCCCTTTTTCTCCTGCCTACTTGTTTTCTATTCCTAGCGTCTGAATTTGAAATCACTTCTAACCTTTGCAGATACGTATGGCTTATTCAACTTCCTTATACCAGGAACATCCTTCTATTCTGCCATTGAGGCCTCGTCTTGGTTTGTAAGTATATTGCTTGAACTTGCTTGTGACAGCAGATTGATTTCTGTGGCCTCTTGCTGATGGTGATTGTCTGTTTCTTGATCGACAACAAAAGTAACATTATGCCTAATGCTGCAATAGGCTATAAGCTTATAAAAGGGATACTATTGGGAAATGGATGCATCTTTACCCTTTCTCTCCCGCTCATGCAAATTAATTTCTCGTGGTCAGCCACATCATGTGTCTTGTTCCACCTAACTCTGCTTGGCTTTTGCTCCAACATCTTATATTATGGAGTTCTATCCCTCAGCATTTCTTGTTCTCATAGCATTTCCCTGCCATGTTCAATTTTATTCATATGTTAATTGCGAAAACTTCCTCAGCATCTGGGAGGGTTTCAATTGATCAACAATTTGCTTTCTGTGAACTTGTTTCCCCTCAATTCTTGTTAACATTGTTTCACTTCGCCTTTGTCTTAATTACTATAAACTTTGATGTAATGTTACTTTGTTTGTAACGGCCATACTTCTTTTGATTATGTGCTTTCATATGATGCTCTACTTTATCACATATGGCTCAAGTTCTGTTTGATTACTTTCAGTCCTCTTGTGTAAGACGCCCTAAATTTATCTTGTGCACTGGAGGTAGTTCTGCGGGCTTCATCCCCACTTATTCAGTCCCAAATACAACCTCCAGGTAGTTTCAGCTTAATTGAATTGATTAAATTACTGGACATGTATCTTCATACATTTTCTGAACAGTGGATTATTAACTGGAAACTTATGGAGAAACCTAACTACATGGATGCCACGACGGGAAATCTCTGATCAGGTACTTATATATCCAGTTTAGGTGTTCCATTTTTTGATCTTTGCATGGCATGCATACGTGTAGTTTGATAAAATAAAATTTTTATTCCTGTGCAAAGTTCTACGTGAAGCTATTAGTTAGCAGCATTTATGGAATTTGATGAACATATTTCATTTTCCTGGTTTTAACTGGTAAGGCATCAGAACAAATAGAATCTTATGGTTGTTTAAAGGGTTAGACAAGTGGATATTTTTATGTCTTCAAAAGGTACCCATTCAAACTAGGTCTTTGTTTTAGCCTAAAAATGTGACTGATGGGTTCTATATCTGTGTGTGTTTGTATATATATAAAAGATATATAATCAGTATTCCTTAAAATGTAGTCAACACAAGACAGTATGTTTCCTGGAAGGGGAAGGACTCTTGGCTCTGGGCAAAGCCAAGTTGGAAATTCAGATGCAGACTTGCAGGCTAGACTTTTGGACAACAGCAGCCCTGACCAGTTATCAGGCTTAGCAGGCGCCGGTGCAGAAGGGAGGATGTCAGATGGCAGGTAATTAGCAAGATTCCTTTGTGTCTGAAAGCAAATTCACTAAAGGGAGCAAAAAATTGGGTTTTTCATGGCAGCTTACAATTGTTATTTCCAATCATAGAACACTGAGCAACCTCTTTATATAAAATTTTAGAGCAAACTGATGCCGAGTAAAATGCGAAAACTATTATTTGCTGATAAGAGTATTCCAAACTTCTTGGCTTCTACTTGTCTAGTATGGTCAAATTACTAGCATACCTGATGCAAAGTTTGGATGGTTCTAGAGCCTAGTGATTTTGAAGATTTATTGACTCTTGTGAATTACCTACTACCCTAAGAATCTGGTATACAAATTTCAGAATTACATATCACAAAATTTACTGCTATGATTACTACTATTGTACACTTGTATTATCTAGTTACTAGATCCAACACAAAAGGTGATCCAAGAAACCCTACCCTTATTGTGCTAATGGTATCCTGTCCCTATTTGCAGTTACTAGACGATTTGATTCCTGCCACTCATTGGATTTTTCTTTGTTCTTGGTGATTAGGAGGCAGACAGTAGATAATGCAGTTACTGCTGCTCCTGGTGGTCGTGCACATAATCAGGTGTTTGCTTATATATGTGTTATAGTGTGATTTACCACTTCTGTTGTCATACGTTATGTAGGTTTTGATTTTTATGGTCTATTGTCTATTGAATGCAGGGATCAGTTGCTTCTGAGGAACAAATCCAAAAACTTGTATCTATGGGTTTTGAGAAGGTATTAAAATGGCTAGAGTTCATCTTCAGTTCCCATACTTTTCTTTGCATCAACCCTTGCAGCTTGA
>JANZLH020384000.1:0-12200 GCA_026770325.2 Erythroxylum fimbriatum
AAAATAATACCTTGATCTCTTTCAGAAGTGCAGGTACTCCTGCAATGCTTAGGAGAGACGTAAATGATACAAATACATAGACAACAACAACCCTTATCTGCAACATGAAAGGTTAAACTCATCAGTTCCACTTTCCTTTGAGCATACACATTAGTAACGTATAAAACACATTATCAAATTCATAATTCATAAAAAAATTTATGAATGCGACGTATACGGATGTGAGCATACAAGTGGATGGCACACAAACTTTTCATCATCTTTTTCTCTATCAATCTACCACGAATATTTGTCCCAAATCAGCTTGAAAGACCATGAAGACAATAGCTTCACAAAGACATATATTACAATCACGAAGAATTGTGTTTCTTTATAATCAATCGAATGTGTTTGTGACCAAGGATTCCATTCGTTTCAAGAACTCTTCAGTTGCACACAGATTATGCAAAATGTATCAAGAACAATACAAATTCGACGAGGCCACAAGTAACGTATAAAATATCAATTCCACTTTCCTTTGAGCATACACATTAGTAACGTATAAAACACATTATCAAATTCATAATCTATAAAAAAATTTATGAAAGCGGCGAGATAATTTAAAGAACTCAAATAAACTGTATCTACTCTGTCAAATTAACTTGCTGGACCACATTATAATGCTAATCTATGGATTATGCTGAAGCTTCGAATATATGTCTGTACGTTTGCCTCTGCTTGTTAAATTAGTGACTCTGCACAAGAATCCAACTAAATAGCAAAGACCACAATATAATGCTAGTCTATGGATTATGCTGAAACTTCGAATATATGTCTGCACATTTGCCTCTGCTCGTTAAATTAGTGACTCTGCACAAGAATCCAACTAAATAGCAAAGTCACTGTCCCATGTGGTACAGTGTTTGGTGCCACCAAAATGATTATCAAAACAAAAACTAAATGTTAAATGGGAACTAAAGACATAACAGATAAAGAGATAGAATAAGAGACTAAAGAAATCTTACTTGTTTCTTATTTTCTGAAAAAAAATTCTTCTTGTTTCTTATGCCCGTGAAGAGAGGGCAAATGGGTCAATGAAGCAAGAGTGTGGACAAATGCATCACAGTAATGAAAAGGGGCAGGTCTTTATCAGAGCCATCAATTGCGAAGAACCCAACCGTTATATTTTCATGTTAAGCAGGTATATATATAGGCTAACATGAATAGACAACCCCAGAAAAAGAAAAGAACTTAACAGATAAAATTCATGAGCTGAGAAAGAAAACTCAAAAAGAGTTTTTGGTACCGTCAATTTCCAAGGATAAGAGTCATGGAAGAATCGTCGTGGGATTGAAATCTTAAGAAGCAGCTCTGGGGTGACAGGGACAGAGACATAGACAGAGATATTGAGTTGCTTCAAAGCTTCTTCTTCCTACAAAAATCCAAGGAACCACTTCACTTTTTGCATAGTAACTCGAAAATTGTGTCGTGCTTTGTGTATGCTAGATGGTGCTTGGAGCTATGCACATACAATGAAGAAGACTATCCCAGGTGCCTTGTCTGCTTACGAATCATCGATGGTATCTGAGTGCCTTGTCTACTTCTGTGAAATGTAGATTATCGGCGATTTGAAAATTAGGGTTATTTGAATAGAAAAGCATGATTTCCGAGAACTATTAAATGAGCCATTTAAACCAAAAGGTTATTTCAGAAGCAATAAGATTATTTTAGTAGAAAAGGATAATTTCAATTATGAAGAAACATTAAATGCTCTATGTAAACTATTATTTCAAAAGTATTAAACCATTATTCCAAATGCTATTGCTTCTCAAAAGCTTTGACTAAGCATAAGCATTTAATAAATTTAGAAGCATTAAATGCTTTATGGACTATTGAAATTTTTGAAGGAAAATGGTAGGGTAGAGATTGAGTTTTAAGTAAATAAGTACGGTATATTGATTCAAATCTTCAAATATAAACGCTCCAAACGGCCCAATTTCTAGAAGTGTTTCACTGGCCCCGTATTGACTGGTTACTTATGGGGCTGACAATGTATTAACTATTAACTTCTTTCAATTTTTGCTTTTCTTTATTATTATTATTATTATTATTATTCTATGTGTTTTTTGGTTCTTCTGCTTCACGGTTTGATTTACCTCGTCTAAACCCTATTTCTCATCTGCTATACCCTTTCCACTCCTGTTCTGCCCAAATTGGTTGGGTTTGAGGTTAGATTCAACCCTCTTCACGCTCTTCAGTACAACCCTTCAACTACTTCATTTCTTTTTTCTTATTCTACTACAAATTGTGGAACATGTATGAGATTGGTTTTGTTGTCTCTTAAAAGATATCCTAGTTGATTGTAACGTTTTGAGTCTAGTCAATAATCTGATTTGAAGAGCTATGGTGTGTGTATATATTTGATGCAGTAATGGTGGACCCATGGTGGTCGTTGTTGGGAGCGGCTATACCTGCAGTGATTGCTGGGCAAGCTTTGAGAATGAAAAAGAAGAGGGCAGAAGAGCAGAGGCTAAAGAGTGCGAGAGGGCGTGAGAAAAGTTCCGACGAGATTTTTGTTTGCGAGAGGGTGTGCACCTCCAAGAGGATGCTAAAGAAGGTAGGGGCTTTAAGCAAAGACCCAGTTGTTGATACTTGTGTCACTGTTTGTGGGGTTTCTGAGCTTGATGCTTGTACTGATGCTTGTGCGAGAACTGTTTGTGTTAATCAACACCAAGTCCCCAACTGGAATGATATTTGTCTTCGGAGGTGCCAAATCGAGTGCCTTCGGTTGTCAAATTCCTCTGTAACTAGTTGAGAGGTTGCCTCTAGCTTCTGCTATTTGTGCTTGAATGGTGAATTATACAATGTAATTTACGGTATTCTTTGCAAGAAATTGATGGAAATGGGATGCCGGCTATATTGCGTTTGGTATTTGATATGGAGATGTTCGATTTTGTCGATTTATTGCTCAGTTATTTTTCACAATATCTAAGATTTGGATAATATGTGCGGCACTTTTTTGATCTACTGGAAATGATAGATTGTTATGCATTTTGGCCTTGATTTTGCAGCATACGGAATCATATGTTTGGGTTCTGGTTCAACTTTTGGTCTAGAGGAAGCAATAGATTGTTACTCACATTGACCTTTGATTCTGCAGCATATGTTGAATTCGTTGAGGACTACACATGGAAGTTCTTTTGCTATTAGTACATGTATTTGGAGTGAATACCTGTACTTTTGATGGACCTAGATTAGCTCATACACCACTACTATTCTTTGAACTTATTTTGGAATCATTGCTTTTGTGTCACAATCAGTCCAGTTATATGGAGCCTTATAACATTGAATAGCTGTGGTGCCCTAGCTCAAGGAACAAGGTTAAAATTGCTTGCATTTGTCTATTGTTGATAAACTTCCGTGGCTTTCCAAATGGTGCCACTATGAAATGCATTTAGCGCATGAGATAAAAGGCAAATCAAAGCCTAGAGAAGTGGGTCATTTTGTTATTTTGTAAAAGCTTTTCCATGGATGCCGGTTGATCTCCTGTTGAAGTAATGGGTCATTGTAGCCTCTGATAGGTATTATTGCTTAGTCTTCACTATGCTTTTTAGCTCTGGCAACTCATCTTGGAACAGATGCTTGTGCATGTCTTTGACCAAAGTGGTAATCCATAGGTACTCTCAAGCACCAATTGTTGATGTTAATCTTGATTCTTCTCCAACATTTGGTTTTTGTTAAACTAGTCAATGATTGTTAGGACAATGTTTATCCTTATAGTTGTTAGGATTAAAAAGGTTTGTTTATTTGAAGTTTGTTAGGATTCTTCTACTATGGTCATAGAATAATAGGAAGTCTGTTATGTTTTCAAGCCCATAAATTGGTACTTTAAGTTTTTATAATGGTATTACAATATTGCTCTAATTTTTCAGAATGAAGAATTGTTACGATCCCAGGAATTAGAACGAGTTTGAATCGGGCTTGTTCTAACGAACCCGCTCTTGCCTTGATTCTTCCCAATGTTTGGAACTCAAAGGGAGTTGCCTACCAAGAAGTTTATGATAATTCTCTGATATCTTTATTCATGAAAATAGCTGGCTTCTTATAACGAAGCTTACAGACTCAATTTAGAATACTTGCCAAAATAAACTTCTAAGAAATAAAGACTCTATCCAAATTGATTTGAGAATAAAATAAATCATGCAAAGATAATTGACTAAATCTTTTTTTCAAATAAACTAGCCATATTCAGCTCATTCAATCCCCCTTGTTACGCTTCTGATAACTCTTTCCAATAAAAGAATCCATAACATTACCCTCCCCTTCAAAAAAGAGCTTGTCCGCAAGCTCAAAAGTCGGATAAGAGTTGCGGAATTCATCGAGTGGTTCCCAAGTAGCGTCACATTCTATTAGACCAGATTGAACCAACACTTCCCACGAACCACGATTAAGGCGAGCTCGAATAACAGCGAAAAGAACCGGAGAGGCCTGACCGTCAATGATTGGTGGTAATGGCATCATTGAAGAAGGCTGATCACTATTAAAAGGCTTGAGAAGGGAAACATGGAACACATTATGCATTTTGCAATTTTCTGGCAAGGCTAATTCATAAGCCACACTCCCAATTCGACGAACAACCGAAAAGGGCCAATAAAACTTTGCTGCCAATTTGTGTCGCACAGCTCCTGGTAAAGATTTTTGTCGATGCGGATGGAGGCGGAGCTACACAAGGTGCCTGGAGAGAACTCAACATCTTGATGGCTTTTATCATAAATGGTCTTTATGCGATGCTGAGCTTGTGCCAACTTCAACCGAATATCACTCAAAGTCTCATCTCTAGCAACCAATGCTTGATCGACGGCTTCAACATTGGAGGATCCAAACTCATAAGACAAAAGATAGGGTGGTTCTCTCCCATACACCACTCGAAAGGGAGATGTTTGCAAGGCTGTATAGAACGAAGTATTGTAACAATATTCTGCCCAAGGAATCCATTCAACCCACTTCTTAGGCCAAGTAGCCACAAAGCATCGTAAATACATCTCAATTGTTAGGTTGACTACTTCCGTTTGGCCATCGGTTTGAGGGTGAAAAGCCGAGGAAAAAGCCAAATTGGTTCCGTGTAAACGAAATAATTCTTTCCAGAATTTACTAGAAAAAACCACATCAAGATCACAGTAACAATGGATTTCGGCAAACCATGAAGACGAACAATATTGGAAAAAATACCTCGGCCACACTTATTGAAGAATACGAATGGGACATCGGAATAAAATGAGCGTATTTGGAGAAGCGGTCGACCACCACGAATAAAACAGATTTACCGCAAGAGGTAGGTAAACCATCGATGAAATCCATGGATACATCAGCCCATACTTGTGTTGGCAATTGCAGGGGTTGAAGTAAACCAGCCGGGTTAAGATGTTCTATCTTATGTTGTTGGCAAATAGTACATGCTGCTATATAATCTCGAATCATTGTCTTCATGCCTTTCCAGTAAAAATCGTGGCGAAGACGTTGCAAAGTCTTTTGAACGCCTTCATGTGTAGCATCATGGAACCCGGATAAAACTTTGGAAATTAATGGCGAAGTGGGCAAGAGATATACACGATCATCGAATAAAATCAGCCCCTCTTTTGTTGACCATCTCGGACCACCCTCTCCACTCTCGACTTTCTTAAGTAGTGCACCCAAGGTCTCGGTCCCTTTTATTTCATTCCGCACTTCCTCAAATAAGAATGACCGTGGGCTGCTGATGGCATACAAAGATGCTGCTGGTTCATCACGACGAGACAAAGCATCAGCTGCTTTATTGGTGCTCCCCGTTTTATACTCAACTCTGAAGTCGAAACCCAAAAGTTTGCTCATCCAATGTTGTTGGGGAGAAGTTGAGAGGCGCTGCTCAATAAGATACTTTAGGCTGTAGTGATCCGTCCGAATGAGAAAATGACGACCCCAAACATATGGTCTCCAATGCTGGACTGCTTTGGCTAAGCCGATCAACTCGCGCTTATAAGCTGGAAGTTTCAAATGATTGTTGGACATTCTTCGGCTAAAAAAAGCTATAGGGTGCCCCTGTTGATAAAGTACCGCTCCAATGCCATATCCCGAAGCATCACATTCAATGACGAATTCATCATCGAAATTGGGCAAAGCGAGGACTGGAGCATCCACGAGTGCTTCTTTAAAAGCAGCGAATGCCGCAAGGGCTATCGTACTCCACTGGAAGCTATTGCGACGCAACATTTGAGTCAAGGGGGCAGCAATCTTGTCGTAGTCTTTAATAAATTTCCTATAATACCCGGCCAACCCCAGAAATCCTCTCAAAGCCGAAACAGATTGTGGTTGTGGCCAATCGACAACGGCTTGTATCTTACCTGCATCCACTGTAACACCTATATCGGAAACAATATGTCCCAAATATGCCACTTGTGTTTCTCCAAAAGAACATTTAGACATCTTAAGAAATAATCTATGGGCACGAAGTAAGTCAAAAACAATGCGGATATGATGTAAATGCTCTATCCAAGAGGTACTATAAATGAGTATATCATCAAAAAATATCAATACGAAGTGACGCAAGTGCTTTCGGAATACCTCATTCATCAAAGCCTGAAAAGTTGATGGGGCATTTGTCAAGTCAAAGGGCATCACAAGGAACTCAAAGTGACCGTGATGAGTCCGAAAGGCAGTTTTCTCAATGTCCTTCGAATCCATCCGAACCTGATAATATCCAAACCTGAGGTCCAACTTTGTAAAAAATTTAGATCCGTGCAATTAGTCCAATAGTTCATCAACCACCGGCAACGGGAACTTATCTTTAACAGTTTTCTCATTAAGCTCTCGATAGTACACACAGAATCACCAAATGTTGTCATGCTTTTTAACTAGTAAAACCGGAGACGAGAAAGGCGACTTACTAGGTCGGATAATACCTTGTTGCAACATTAATTCACATTGTAGTTCTATCTCCGCCTTTTGCATATAAGGGTAGCGGTATGGTCGGACCACTACGGGTTGAGCTCCGGTAGTCAGTGTAATGCGGTGATCACAATGCCGAATAGGTGGCAGCCCTGAAGGTTCATTAAACAAGTCAGCAAATTCATCCAAGAGCAAATCGAGGGGCTGTTTTGATTCGACCGCACTGACGGTATTTAATCGGACTTCATGAGGACTTGGCTGTCCATGTAATGTAACTGATGCTTGCCCAATTTTGAAGCTCATGGTGAGTGCATTATAATCACAAGTGACAGGCCCTAGTGATTGTAGCCACTTGATGCCTATAACGAAGTCAAATCCATCCAACGGGATAACAAGGAAATCCGTAACAAACGAAATAGCATCAATCGTAAAGGTTACCTTTGGACATAGCTCGATGCTTTCCACTTTTTCTCCATTTGCTACTGTCACTCTCAGTCTATTTCAGTGGTGAACTTCCATCCCAAGCCGAGTTGCCGCAAGCTCACTAATAAAGTTGTGCGTACTTCCCGAGTCTACCAGCCCCAAAACAACATTGCCCATAATTACCGCCTTCAGTTGCATTGTATTGGTGCCGTGAGTACCTGAGACTGCATGGATTGAGATCTGAGGTGTTGGATCTTCAATTGTTTCAACCATTTCACTCAGTGGTTCTTCTTCCTCTTCCTCTACATCCACGATCAAGCTAAATAATTTTTTACACTGGTGGCCAATCCCATAAGCTTCATCACAATTAAAACACAGCCCTTTGGATCGTCTCTCGGCCATCTCCGCAGGTGAGGGCCATTTCCACGGCCACGAATTAGCCCTGCTGGCCGTCGATCCTTTAGCTTGAGTCGTGATACCAATTGGCTTCATTTTAGGTGAATAATAACCTTTTGTCGTGGCAGCTCCTTGGCCTGTCCATGTTGATTTTCACCCCGCAAGTGTTTACGTAATTTGCAATTTCTTTTCAAATGCCCTGGCCATATTCATCGCTTCATCTAGATCAGTTGGTTTTTGCATCTGCAACTCGATTTGTATTTCCGGAGACAAACCAGCGATAAAAAAATTTGCATATAATTTCTCCTCAACATCCGTTGCCCTTGCTAATATTTCTTGGAACTTTTGCTGGTACTCCTCTACCGACCCCTTTTGTTTCAAGTCCACCAAGTCCCCGAGAGGGTTGTCACGGGTGGAGGTCCGAATCTGACTGTGCAAGCCTTTTTCAAATCTTCCCAATTTGATACCTTCCCCTTTTTTGCTATTAAACGGTACCAAATTTGAGCCTCACCATTCATGTGGTAGGCTACCAGGCCAACGTTTTCCTCCTCTGCAATCCTTTGATTGTCAAAAAATTGTTCACACCGGTCAAGCCACCCTGCCAGATCTTCAGACCCATTAAAGGTCGGAAAATCTAACTTGGTGTAGTGAGGAACCATACCGAATCCCCTTGAATTTTCAGCTCGAGTTTGATGGGGGTCTAAACAGACTGGCCTCTTTCTCGTTTCTTTTACTCGGTGTTGTCCCGGACATCGTCTAGAATTGCTTCATCATTATCTCAAATTGCTCTTTCATCGTCTTTTCTAATGATTTTTCCAAAACAGCGAATTTAACATCTATTTCTCTTTGCATATCCTCCATGGTCTCTGGCTTTGATACCAAATTGATACGATCCTAGGAATTAGAACGAGTTTGGATGCTTGTTCTAACGAACCCGCTCTTGCCTCGATTCTTCTTCCCAATGTTTGGAACTCAAGGGAGTTGCTTACAAAGAAAGTATTTTGATAATCATCTAATATCCTTATTCATGAAAATAGCTGGCCTCTTATAACGAGGCTTACAGACTCAAATTCAAAGGTAGTAGAATAGTTGCCAAAATAAACGTTTAAGAAATAAAGACTCTATCCCAATTGATTTGAGAAATAACATAAATCACGCAAGGATAATTGACTAAATCTTTTTCAAATAAACTAGCCATATTCAGCTCAATCAATCCCCCTTGTTACGCCTATGATAACTCTTTCCAATAAAAGAATCCATAACATTAGGATAGAATCCTTTTCTATTTTAGGATAGAATAATTTACTCCTAATATTTGGAAGACAACAGATTTCATGGGATTAACAGAAGTCAAATTCCATTTGTATAAATAATGTACAGCCTAGAGCCAAGTGAAAATACAGAACAATTAAGTTTTTTTCAATTTCTTATGTATTTTCCAGCATGTATCTCATGTATGTTCAGTATCCGACAATGATCACAGAATGGTCTCCTTTTTCTTTTCAGCATTCACATGATTGCTGGTTGGTAAAGAAGTAACTCCCCTAGTAGCAAGTGCCAAACTCTTAAATACATAATTTATATTCTGGGTTCCCAGCATTATCTTTTTTTGGCTTTCTTCTCTCCAAACTTCAGAAAAAACTTCTCAAATATTTTTGAAGAGGATTATTGCTTAGAATCCTACCTCTTATATCATCCAAAATTTTATTTAAGCTCGTTAAAAAATTTGAATACCTGCTCTTTCTCATAATCTTTCTACATCTTATACTATCTACGAAACATTTACACTCAAGTTCTTCAAAGAGCTCCAATTGTTCCCAGTAATGTCTGAGATTATTGAGGTACTGCATGATGCGTTCTCTTTGTAGGTCATCAAGTACTCCCTTGATCTCAAACAACTCTACCATGTTCTCGTTGTTTGAGTACATCTTTTTAGCCACATCCCATATCCCTTTTGATGTACCATAAACATGAAATTTTGTCCAACTTCATTTTCCATGGTATTTATCAGTCAGGCAATAACCATATTATTTTTTATTTGCCGTACTTTGAATTTTGGGTCATCCATTTTAGGTGGTTGAGTTGTGCCAATGAGGTAGCCATCTTTTCGTCTGTCGCTTATGAACATCATCATGGATCAAGCCCATTGAAGATAGTTTTAGCTAGTTAACTTGTGACCTATTTTGAATTGCCATTGCTGATGGAAGTTTGCACTTCAGGTCTCAGGTTTAGTTCTGATGTGGAACTTCGATCAAATGCCATCCCGTATTTCATTATTTATAGGACTTTCTCTTCTGATTAGAGAAGAGAAGGCTCTGATACTATGCAAAATTTAACTAGTCACTTATTATTTATTTCCTTGAATAAAACTAAAGTTTATAGTCCAATAAATAGGCAATATAGAGAATCCAAATATGATAAGAATATAATTTAGGACTTGAATATCTAATATTTGTTCTTATCAGATCTAACCAATTTATGGAATAACCTCAGAGAAAACAACCTTAGCCAAATAAAGAAATTCTAACGACCAAAATAATAGCAATTAAATCTATTTTACCAACAAAGTAGGCTCAAATACAATCTAGATAATCAACAATTATATTTGGATCAATCATTTCAAGGGATATGTAAACTCATCCAAAATTTGTAGTCCACATTATATTCCTGGAAAAGAATTGCTCAATCCACCTCACATAAAGGCACCTAATAAAACTTCTGAGGCCAATTTCTGGTTAACCAAGAAATGATTACCTGTACGGGGTGCAACTGAAAAGCTCTTGCTTGGAAAGCATGATTAGCGATTGACACCACATTTGGACAGGTGTTGAATATAACCACAATGTGTGAATAGCTGTAAAACCAAAGTTTAGATCCCTTAATATTAAGCAATTGTTACCACTGTACCAAAAGTAATGACAAATAATTTATACTCACATGGCATCCAGCTGGGATAACCCTGGAACACCATCATGGCCATCTTCAATGCTCATCACTATGACACCAGGGACCCATAAAGGACCAGTGTTATGGAATTGCACTCTTTCCTGGATGCAGATATGCTCAATAGAATAATAGTTAAAAAGAAAGTCTGATTTCCAAAGCAAAGTAGTTCTAGGATTTAATATGAAAATTCTAAATTTTTTCATTGGACTATGGAGCTAAATTACAAATGGAAGTGTTAATATCTTATGGTTTAAGGAAATAATGAGTGGTTTGAGAACAATAGGGACAAGAAACAGAGATATGAGCAAGGAACTATGATAATGTTACCAAGAGTGAGCCTTTGAGAATAAAAAATTTGAACATTACATGTGAGTCAAGTTATATCATCGGCTTCAACTCAAGGTAGTTAAGTTTTCAAGATTATGCATTACAACATCACGATAAAATCTGAACTAATGATATTCATCAAATGCAAAAAGACCACCCCACACTCTTTGGAGCCCAAGTTTTAAATTGACATTCGTTTGATCTCTAGGCAAGTTTGTAGATGGTATAAACAATCAACAAGGTATGGTGTAAAATAAACTTACTAACATATTGGTTCAAACAAGTTGATCTAAACAAATTGCCTGAGGAAGACTAACTGTGTGCTATGTTAGACAGATTATCATGAAGCATTGCATAAGAGATGGTACTCACCTGGATATCATTAGCCGCTCTTAAGCGGAAAAGTGGCGATGAATACCGAACCTGTAATACATCTAAAAAGTTCTGCAGGGCTGCTGTGATGTGCCTCTTTTCAGGCTTGAAACTTGGATCTGCCAATCTGGGCTTAATTCTTTTAAAAAGCACAAAGTAACATAGTTTCAGAATAATGATGGAAAAATAAAAGATGCTCCTAAAGGAAGTTAATATGTAGTCACAAAATGATAGAAGGAACAAAAAACAAAGGAAAAAACAATACTCACAAAGGCCAGTGTTTTTCATTCTTCTCCTTTGGTGGAAGGCCAACACCCCAATTGTTAGAGTTATAAGTGAAGTCTAGCCTGGAAACAGTTAAAAGGCATAATGTAGCTGGTGATATACAATCATTGTTGTTGAAGACCACAAAAGTGTGGTGTTTATTATAAGAATAGTGTTATATGTCCACATGTCCCATAATACAACAATTTAGGTCTTATTTAGTGAGATAGTCTTCTCTTATTTTAACTTAGTGTATGTACGTCTTATTATGTGTAAATGGGCCAAACTTAATAACATACCTTAATACCCTTTGGTGTACATAGATATAGGCTTTACAGTTGAAAAATGTTAAACCATGTGTATATTTTTCTCTCTTTTCCTTCTCTTTTATCTCTACCTTTACACAGTATCAAGCTAACTTAAACATGTTATCACAACTAAGTTTCAATTATGTGAACTATATCCTCCGTTCTCTTTTAGAGCACATTTTCAATTTGTTGACAGATATGGAATGTATATAATTAGGATTCTACCGTTATTATTCTTCCTTAATTAGTTCTTCCTTAATTAGG
>JANZLH020384007.1:0-12200 GCA_026770325.2 Erythroxylum fimbriatum
AAGAGAGAGAGATCGCGAGCCGCGAGGAGTGATGGCTAAGGAAGGACGAACCAGCGGTCGAAGGAAGGAGGAGACGTCGACGGTGACTTCGCGAGGAGAGAGAGAGATCGCCAGAGAAGAGAGAGGAGCAGAGACAGAGAAGTTGTAGAAGAATCACGAAGGGGGGGGGCAGGGGTTAATTAGGATTAAGTTTCAGAAATTGCAACTTAGTCCTTGCAATTTTCGAAACTTCCGGTATCGGCCGAAATTTTTGGTTCCGGCTGGTAAACGCCGGTACTGGCCGGTATTTGAGACCGGTACCATTGTTACTAGTTTCGTACCGTTTTTCGGCCGGTATGGTACCTTCCGGCCTATACCGGCCGGAACGGTACGAAATCTAACACACTAACTACAGGTTTACAATCATCCATATTAAACCTTTGTAACACATACTCAATGTATGCGCTTTATGAGAAGCCCAATAAGTGTTGAGATCTATCCCAATAAATCTGAATACTTAGGACAAAAGATGCTTCACTAAGATCCTTCATGTCAAAATGCTTGGCCAAAAGTTACTTAGCCTTATGCAATATGGTCAAGTTATTCAATGTGAGCAATATATCATCCGTGTGCAATAATAGGAAGATAACTTTGCTCCCCTGACCTTGTGATACAAGCATCTTTTAACTTTATTTTCTACGAAGATAAAAGAGGTCACAACCTTATCAAATGTTAGGTATCACTTTTGGGAGGTTTGATGTAAACCATATATTGATTTGCTTAACATGCAAACCATGTCAGATCCATTTAGATCCTGAAATCTTTCAAGTTGTATCATATAGATTGCTTCGTAAAAGCCTTTAGTCAAGAAAGCGATTTTGATAGCCTTCTGATGTAACTCTATATCATCATGAGCTACAATTATCATAATCACACAAAATATATCCTACGATGACACTGGAGAAAAGGTAACATTAAAGTCAACCTTTCTTCCTAAGTGAACCATCAGGCAATTGAGGGAGCCTATAAACTGCTGAACTTTATTCTAAAATCCTTTAAGTATTTAAACTTATTTACAACTGACAGGTTTACAGTTCCACTACAAATCAACTAGCTCCCTGATCTTACTATACTTCATGGCTTGCATCTCATCAGTCATTGCATCCCGCCATAAATCTGCATTGGGTCTAGGAATAGCTTCTATAAAAGTAACTAGATTCACAACATATCTAACATCATAGTCTTGTTCACCAAATATACTATATAATCAGATGGGACAGTAGGTTGTCTCACTCTAGTGGATCTACGCAACTGCATTAGATCTTGTATCTCTACGAAATACTATATGTACAAGTATGAGTTCCTGTTCTTGTACAGGCACGATACTAAGACCTAGATCCACCGGATCTAACTGTATGAGTGGTAGGTACTAATAACAGTAGTATCCACTCTGCTATCATCCGAAGAGTCAAAGGGCCCACCATCATCATAGACATTGTATTCCAGAAACTTAGCTATTTGTGATTCCACTATTTCGGTCCCTCTTTCTACATTAAAACTCATAGCCATTAGAGTGGTTGAGATATCTTACTAAATAGTAATGAGTGGAACGAGCGTACAATTTTACCTAAACAGGGCAACTCCATACACGAATGTGTGTAAGGCTAGGTTTCCACTCTTCTAAATAATCAGGAAGATTAGTCCTGTTCTACATCGACTTCTTCAAGTCCTTTAGGGTGTTGTTATACCTTTCGGTAACACACCATTTTGCTCAGGACTACTTGGCGTAGTAAACGGAGTTACTATTCCAACCGATTCCATATATATAACAAACGAACCTTTTAAAGTCCTAAAATACCATGTTTGCCATGATATTTTCCTCCACGGTCAGATTTGAGACTCTTGATGAAGTTTTCCAATCGGCTTTCAACCTTTAATCTTTAAGCAAGAACACATAAACCTTTACCTGATAGTCTCAGTCTTTCTTTCTAGACCTCATATTGCTGGCTTCTTTATATCCGCAGGACCTTTACCAGCATTGGATTAACCAACATCAGCATGTGGAGAAGATTTAGTCTTTCTACCTTTGAACATAGTGGGATTCATCTTTGCCTTTCCTTTATCTGCTTCGAGGGCTGTAGGAGTAGTAAGTTTGAGTTTCTCCTCCTCTATAACGTAATGGTCAATCAAAGCATTGAAGTCCCATTCCTCATCTAGCAAATAATATGTCATCACAAGATTACTAAACTTTAGATGGAGTGTATTCAGAGTCTGGTGAACTATAAAGACATTAGGAAGAGGAATATTCAACATCTTCAGTCTTTTGTGAAGATGGATCATTATTGATATGTACTCCATTACTCCCCCTTCTCCTGTATACCTCTTGGAAAATAATTCTTGCATCAAGGAATTTATCTCAACATTAGGTGAGACTGTGTACCTCTGGGAGATATCACTAAGAAACTCCTTCACTATATATGTGTCCAGAAGTCCACTAAGCAGATGGTTAGGTATGGATTTTTTAACGGTCATGCAATATAATCTGTTAGATCGATCCCAAGCTGCATAAGCTACTTTATGAGCTCTCGAGCTCATAGATGTAGGTGGAGATGACCTATCTGTCCATATGCCCATATCAGTTTCAACTATCTTTATAACATTCAATACATCATCTATCTACTTCTTTGTATTGAAACCAATCAGGGTTTCAATGGTGACACTGATATTGTTGATCAAAAAGGTGACTACAAAAGGACAATGTTTAGATCAACACAAATATAGGACAATAATGATACTCACAGCTATTAAATAATATCTGTACCGAGAATCCAATCAGTCATATTATTAAACACTTTTAGGCTGAATACATAACATATGCAATTAGAACTTCATATAAAAGTAATCAAAGTACAAACCATCAACTCTCATGACACTACCACCTTTAGGCGAATAGATCACTTGAGCAACAACTTTCCTCCATCTAATGCCTTTATGCACATCTCAAATTTTTATGTAACGCCAACACCTTTAGGCAGAATAACCAAACATAAAACTAGAGACATCCCTCAATATACAAGTAGAATAATTCAAAATACTGACTTGAAAGGACACTTTGGCGACTACATCCTCATCAGCACTCAAAAGGTCCACAAACATAAGGGATACATCTTTATGTTATCCTCACATTCTTTATGGGCATATGGTATGTGACAATGTAACATCAATAAATGCAAAACTCGAAAGCATAGTCTCATTGTCAAACACTCGTGCTGAATACATTCTCTGAAAAATTTATTTAAGACTTTCATAGCGAAAAAAATCTCTTTTATGCCAATTTCATGTAATAATAAGAAAGAAAAAACCGAGAAACAAAACTTTATTCTCCAAGGACCTTATGGAGAAAAACTAAAAAATTATTGTTTTTAACCACTTGATCACGTCACCGCTATGATACCATGTGTAACACATAACGGGGCCTTAGTTACGTATCCCAGATTGAATGTGAAAGGGCAATAAATCAATAAATGCATAAAATACCTGATTTTGGTTCCATAACTTCAAACAAACTTTTCGAGACCGTAACGAGCGCGAATCTACTGCCACCTTCACGAGAATTGCTCACTGGGACGCGATAAAGCTTTTCTACAGTTTTCTTAAAATGTAAGCTCTCTTAACGGGTTAGAGAATCCTTATGCTTAAGAATGATATGAGAAACTACAGGAGACCTTAACCTTTATATCTAGCATCCATATTGGGCTTCCCCATCACAGGCTCAATATAGGTTCAGTCCACACTGATCGAGATCTATTTTTTACCCGAACTTTAACCCATTGATTTAGATCAATTATTGGGTTACTTTATTATCTTTATCCAGATCAAATTACGTAACCTAAATGATAAGTTATTGAGAACCTAGAAATGCAATTAAATGTTGTCCAACTTTATAGGAAATGTCAAAAATATCCAACATACGATGTCGATTTGATAAAACCTAATTCTTTTGTGTATCAATAGACTCTGGTCTAGCTTCAGTGGGACGGTTGCCTTTTCCTTTTCGTTTCTTTTTTGTTTCTAGTTTATCAACATGCGGGAACGCCAAATTAAGAAACCAAACATTTTTTAAAGAATTTGTTTAGCATTAGTTATTAGATATTTGTTTAAGTTTAATGCTAAAGGATTCATTTTTTCTTCTTAATTAAATTGTGAATTCTACATTTAGTGTTTCTCTATATCACAAAGGTGAAGTATCCATTTTCAATTTTTTCATTTTCTTTTTTGGGTTCTTGCTCCAGGATCAAAGCTAATAATTCTACGGCGGGTGTATCTTTACCTTGTCATCAGTTAAATTTTGAAGATGGTAATGAAGTTGGCAGGAGTGAAGGTGAAGATGAGCTTATAGCTGTCATGAGTTTAAACTGTAATCAGGATTTGCAAGCTATCCACTTATTTGTATCCAAAGAATTAACACTAAAAATTGGAAAGGAGTTTGAGACAGAAGAGGATGCTTACCAATTCTATTTGGAATATGCTAAAGAAGTCGGATTTGGGATAAGGAGAAGTAAAAACCACAAAGATAAATCCAGAAACTTCATTGACAAAATGTTCTATTATAGTGCTGAAGGTAAACAAGGAAAAGACAAATGAGATATATATGTGAGAGCAACACGCCCTGAAATAAGGTTTGGTTGTGAAGCTAAAATGAGAGTCAGCCGTTAAAAAAGCAGAAAAATATGTGTTGTTCAATTTATTGAGGAGTATAATCACTACCTCTTAAGTCCAAACAAAACGCACTTATATAAATCTCACCAAAAGATAAGTTTATTTGCAACAATGCAAATTGAAATGGCAAATGACATAGGAATCCCACCAAAGACATTTCATGATGCCATGGTTAGGCAAATAGGTGGTCGAGAGAATTTAGGTTTTATACTAGATGACTACAAAAATTACTTACAGTTTTAAAAAACAAATGCGAAAAGAAGGGATATAAGAGATGCTCTAAAATACTTACATAAAATGTAATTTGATGATCCGAAATTTTTTATGTTATCTAAGTTGATGAAGATGATTTAATAACCAAAATTTTCTGGTCAGATGCAAAAATGAGAGCATATTACTCAAATTTTAGTGATGTGGTTTGCTTTGACACAACTTACAGGAAGAACAATGAAGGTGTAAATCATCACAAGCAGACTACACTCTTTAGTGTTGCATTATTATAAGATGAGACATCCCTTATGTTTGAATGATTATTTGATACTTTTACGAAAGCTTTGTATGCTAAAAGACCTAAAACTATTCTTACAGACTAAGATGCAGCAATGGCAAAGGCTCTAGTACTAAGATGGCCCAAAACTGATCATCGCTTATGTATTTGGCACATTTATAAAAATGCACCCATCCATTTAAGTGGTGTTTCTCTAAATTCAAAGATTTTACTAAAGATTTTAGCTCATGCATATATGATTTTGAAGAAGAGGATACATGGAATGAGATGTTGCATAAATACAAACTTGAAGACAATGATTGGTTAAGTTAATTTGTGGATCTTTATTGACGAGGTGCATATTTTGTTTCCTATTGAACATTGGCAATTTCTTTCTTTTACTTTCATTATTATGTAATTTTTTATATACTCATTGTTATATTTTTTCTATAAATGACAAATCTTTATGTTAAAAAATAATTTTTGCCAAAGTGTAAAATATTTAATTCTTGAGGTTATCATGAAACTTCTAACAATGGTATGGACAAAAAAAACGAACATCGAACATCGAACTTCTATTTTTTCGGGGATGACACTGTGGGGGAAAATATTAGCAAAAGAAAAAATATAAATGAAGTCGTAATGTAAATGAAGCTGTGAGAAACTTATAGTGGATTGGAAAAAAAAACTAGGTTGTATATAAATGGGTCTTCATAAGTTACAATCTTGAAAGTAGCATTCTTGAAAACAAATCAACACTAGTCAGTTTTGAGAATAAATCACAGTCTACAGGTATAATCGCCACAAAGGATCTTTAGATTCATGAACTAAACAATTATAATACAAGTATTGACTTTAACTCCAAGTTTCATTGAATATGCGCCAAAGAGAGGAAAGGGAAGCAAGAAGTTGAAACAATCGTATCTCTATTGCTAGCAGAAAATGTAGGACTTAGAGTTAGGCTAGTCTGAGCATCCAAAGCTGTAAGAAGGCTCAAATTCTCTGAGGAAGATAATTTGGCAGCATTTTTCATCATTATCATGACAAGTTCATTCTTAAGCTTGTCAACCCAAGATTGCACTGTCTCAATTTTCCAAAGGACTGCGTTTAAGGAGTTACTACTACCATCACCAAACTCGAAAATGAATTGTCCATCATCAAAACTACATGTCATTGCACTCAGTATGTTGATCTGTAGTTACTGCTCAAAGACCATAGTGAGCATGTCAGTAATTGTAAAAGCTAAGTAGAAATTTTCGGGCTTAAATGTATGTAAGAAATGAAATAAGGATAAAGACCAGAATAAGCTGTTAAAAGTAAATTTAGGTAGCTACTTTTTCTTTTGTTTTTTTTAGTCATGCGGGTATTAAGAGGCTATACAAATAAAAATAAACAAATTCTACAGGAATACAACCAAAAACTATGGTTCTAAATTGAAATCTGTTACAAAAACAAACCATTTTAGTAGATGATAGAGATAATTTTGAAAAGGTAACACAAGTCTAATGATATTTCATTAGCATAATCACTAAATTATCTTATGACAATAGCATCTATTACCAATTTATTTGTTGTACTTACATTTCTATAAAATCTACTAAAACTAAGAACTGTATCGCCTAGACAACAATTTTATCTTTTGAAGTTTATGGTATTACATATATCTTAAAGTATAGTTTAAACACTGAAGCTTTTTCATATGAATGAAAATTTGTCTTGATTAATAATTAATGCTACATTGGACATTTCCAAAATCAAAATAATATTATTATAAGTAAAGTATACTTTGATTAGTATTTACTTCTAAAGTTAATATCTACATAACTTTGAACTCAAATATCAATTGATACATAAAATAATGGCTATTCTTGATACTGTATACATATAATATATCTCAAATACTAAACACCTTTACTACATTATCTATGTACTTGAACTAGAATTGGTAAATAACTTTTGTATCAATTTCTATAGATCTAATTTCCATTATTAAGTTGCTACCTTTTCATATTCAATAAAAATTGTTCTAGACAAGTATATTTTTAACAATTGAAAATACAAATTATTGTTCTCTCTTTGAGCAATATGTCTCTACATACTTCCACTGAAGTGGAGAACTATACTTCCACTAACCTTCTTATACACATGACAAATTCACAATAATCTCCAAAATAAACTTTTTGAATTCATCATAAAAGTAAATCTTTATATGTCTCGTAGCCTTTCAACTATACATTAAATATATCATTAAAGACACTAGTTCCAATTAGATGTATTGTCATAAAATTTGAACTTATTCAAAATTTATCTTACTCTTACTACTTATCTTGTGAACTATTCTCCTCTAAGTATATATCGAAACAAACAATTTATTCAATGGGTTTATAATATTATATCTAACCATTCAGATATATTATAACATTCTATTATCCAATTTAGTTCTAAAATTATTAGATAATACAGTTTTTAGCTAACCATCGCATCCCAAAATCGTTATCTTTAACTTTTTAGAAGTCTTACATTTCATATCAAATATAAATTCATGCAAATTGATTTAATTGAAACTTCAAAGATAAGTTGTAGTAATAGGCTTCGCTATAGAAGAAATAAATATTGCATCATATAATATCTCATATTGCATTTTTCTCTAACACAAATCTATTATTATGAAGTTTAGTTATGGGGGTATTCACTAAAGAATCACATTCCCTATAAATAATAGAAAAAATTTAGAACTCACCATATCGATCTCAATAAAGTGATTTAACATTCTACATGTTTAATTTATACTTAGATTTAAGGATCAGGTTCTCGAAGCCCTAAAAAATAATTCCAAATCACTAACTTCTTGTAATAGTCATAAAAATAGGTCAAATCCTAATGGAACTAAAAATTAATTTCTTAATTTCAATTGACAAAACAAAATGGGGTTTGTGATTAATTAACTAATAAACTAAAACTAACAAACAATCAAAATAAAACAATTGAATCTAGAGAGTGAGAAATTTATTTTTTCTTAACTCCAATTCAGGGGAAATATCTCATCCAAATGTAACTTTGATCATTGGTCTAAAATGAATAAATTTTACAAATCAAATAGTTAGTCTAAAACCTATTAGGATAGCTATAATAAGGCTGGTTCAAACCCAACATTCAAACTAAGACTTACCATAAATTGATTGGGTATGATAACATTCCATATTCATTAAATGATAGTAATAAGCTTAATAAAAAAGGCTAAACCCTAAATTAAATAATTGAGATATCTACAACTATTCAATTTAGTTTTCTTATTTCTCATAAGTTAAATATGCAAATGTATAATCAAACTATTTGCTACTTATAGCATTCTTTCATGACAGTTACGAATTACTAAATTATGGAAACTTATAGAATAATCAATATTAAATTAATTTGTTAGATCAAACAATATTGGTTATTTATGAAATATAAGGAAAATAAATAAATACTTGAATTAAACCAAAATCCAGGTTTAAAACAAAACCTCATAAGGTTATAACTAGAGTTTTGAATCTCCTTGAATTAGAATATTTGAATTTAACCACTTATGGCTATTATTTCAACAATAAAAATAGATGAAAAGATGAAAGATTAAGAGGGCATACAAAGAAAAATGGAAGAGAGGAATATGGAGAAGTGAATGTCGCATTTTCCTCCTTTTCCTACTCAAAAACTAACTTCCTTCTATCTTGTAAAGATTCCCTTCTAAACAAATTCAAATCCCTACATAATAGGGATGAAAATAAGTCTCCTAATTAAATTGAAACTCTTTGGTTGAATCTAACATTATGTGTGATCTCCTTACCCACTATAGCAATCTGTCAATTTTTTTCAAAATTCTTGATTTTGACAATTAATGCTCCAATTTGATCAAATATTCACTTATCAACTTCTAAAACAAAATAAATATTAATTTCATCATTTAAACCAAAATTTATTCAAAACAAAAAAGATAGATCCAACTAACATAACTAAATAGCATCTTATAAAATTTCCCCACATTTGACTTATGCTTATCCCTAAGCATACATCAATTCAATACATCAATCATCTTCACAATAGCCTCTGATCTTCTTTCATGTTATCTAGAAATATCTCAAAAGATAATACATATTAAAGGTTTAAGATAAAATAGCAATTGAGAGACCAAGCACTCATATGCCACATTTTTAGAATGAAAATATAACATCGCATCAATTCTATCAAAATCAACTAAAAAAACACATAACATCCTCTTGTGGATTTCACTCTATATACTGAAAGTGTTTAGGATTTATTAAGCTCCCAAATCAAAGCATAAAGAGTTATTTCCATAAGCATGCTCATGAATCATATCTCTATCACCTAAAAAATGAATTTATTGCATACATCAAAGGGACTTGATAAGGGTTGTAATGTGGCTCGAGTAAAGGCATAATAAAAAGAATTTTTTAAGTTAAAACAAATTGAAGAAAATCATACAAACTTATCCATACAATTTTTAACTCAAATCAATCCATATCTCACTTTACTCAAATAGCATCACTTTAATCACCTCATCTTTTTTTATTTTTTCATTTATATATTTTTTTGAACAAAAAACATCAAAGAGGAGATTTTTCCCTTTTTTCATTTGTCTTCTTTTTCTACTATACTTTTCGCTTGCTATATAAAAAATGAAAAATCAAAACAACGCAATTTGAATCAACTAATTTACTTTTTATGAAAATAGTCAAAATCTTATGTAAATAAACTTCATACAATTCTTTCAATTTAGGTTCTCAAAATTATTAAGAACATCAATAAAAAAGGATAAAAGTGGATTATGACAAGGTTAGTATTCAAGAAGAGAAAGGTCAAAGCTCAAATTGATTCTCTAGTGATAAAAATTAAGGTAGGCTTGTCTAGGTCAAAAAGGGTTATACATAAGTGCTTCTATCATCTCCATCATAAATTCACCAATGACATGGTCTCAAAATGTATTCAAAAGAAAGTTCTAGAATAATTAAGTCATGTTTTCTAAAAAACTCCATATAGAAAAGTATATGAGCACAAATGTGATGAATTGCTCCTAAGTCAAAAGCTCACATTGGTATCAAAATGCATCAAGTCTTACATGTTTTTCATTCAATAAAAAATCAAAAAATTTTGAGGTTACCACAAGGAACAATCAATATTGAATCATAGTATTCACAAGTCCAAGTAGATATTACAAAGTTCATCATGATATATACTCTTGCTCCCCCCACACCTAAATCATACATTGTCCCCATTGTATAAACAAGATGCTCACATGTCACAAAAATAAGTAACATAAAACAAAGCACATAGTAGAAGACTCCCCTGAGTTGTAAGCATTTGAAATGAAATGTACTATGGTGTTGGACCCCGAACTTTTTTTGAAATTTTGAAGTGTAAATTGACATTAAATGAGGAATTAGTGGTGTTTAATGTTTTATTTGAGTAATGTTAATTGGAGCAAAAATCACTATTCATGTGATCCTTCTATGTAAGTTGACTTTTTGGAGACTTTGATGTATTAGGGCCAAAATGCCCTCTAAAGCTTTGTAATAACTTATGTTTTGATATTAATGAAAGTCATTTGGGATTAATTGTGTTTTGCCAATGTTTGCTTCAATCATGATTTTGCATTGGTTGGAAAATATACATAAAGGTAAGTTTATGTGTGCTGTAATTGATGCAATTTTCTGGGCTGAAATTGAGGCATTGTGTATTGTGCAGGTGCTGGAAAAATTGGTTGAAGGTTGAAGATTTTTGGCTAGTGAAAATTTTAGGGGAGATGTTGTCAAAATTTACTTGTGGGCAGAAACTTTGACTGAGTTTTTGACTCTCTTAGAGTTTGAATTGGATTGGAAGGTCTTCTTGAAGATTGTAGTTCATGTTTAGAGCTTTTCATTGGTACATAATATGTCACTTTTGGACTTAGGATTAAGAAGTTATAAGGTTTGGGAGGATGCTGTTATTGTTGAAAAGGGTATTGTCAAGGCAGTATTTTTGGAAGGGATTTTTCACTCCCTTAGAGACTAAATTAATTTTTGCATCCTTCTTGAAAGACGTAGATTGTCTTTGTTTCTTTCCATTGATGTATAGTAGGCCATTTTTGGGTTTAGGAGTAAGAAGTTACGAGGTTTGAAAAAATACAGTTACTGTTTGAAATGGCTTTTTATAGGCAGTAGCTTTGAAAGGGTTTTTACTTTCATTAGAGATTAAATTGATTTTTACATTCTTCATGGAAGTTATAGATTGTGATTTTGTTTTTCCATTGATATAAAGTATGGAATTTTTGTACAATGAAATAGGAAGTTATGATTTTTGGAAGTTGTGTTGCTGTTTTAGGATGGCATTTGTGGGCAGTAACTTTGATTAAGATTTTGACCTCCTTTAGAGGTCGAATTGGTTTTTAAGTCCTTCTTGAAAAATCTAGAGCTTGTTTTTAGCTTTCCAATGATACCAAATTTGCAAAATTTGGATTTCTGAGGCAAGAGTTATGCATTTTAGAAGTTTAGATGTTGAAAAGAAAATTTCAAGTTTTCTTTCTGCGGTTCGCGATCGCGAGCTGGCTTTTTCTCTGAGCCTTCGCGATAGCGAGATGGTCTTTTCCTCCGAGCCTTCGCGAGCTGACCTTTTTTTCGAGCCTTCGCGATCGCGAGCCAACTATCATTTTTCGGGTCTTCGCGATCGCGAGTTAGCTATCGTTGTCTGAGCCTTCGCGAATCGGCTATGTTTCGCCGAGACTCGTGATCGCGAGCATTCATTCTTTTGCTTATATCTTTTCCGTACGACATCCGATTGATTTGGTTTTTGAAGCGTTGGATTCCTAAGACATTCCTCTATCTGTCCATGGAGACTTTATGATTTTTTGAGATTGAATTGAAAAAGATTAATTGAATCAAAGAGTGAGGATTGGTTAAAGGTTATGAGTGGGATAATTTTCTGAACATGGTTCAGTATTTTGATAAATTCTTGATGTGTAGAGATCCAATTGAACTGATTC
>JANZLH020384021.1:0-12199 GCA_026770325.2 Erythroxylum fimbriatum
TATAATTAATTAATTAATTAAAATATATTATAATAAATTAATTAAAATATAATAAATTTTTATTTCTTAATATTTTTTACAAACCAACCACTATCAATAGTATTGGTAATCATTCCTTCCTCTTAACCAACCATCATAATTATAATGATAATATACATTATCATTACTCACTATATTCATTCTCATTCCTATTACCATTATTCCCTCATGCCAACTAACCATCCCCTAAGGCTCTGATATCACTTATTAGTGCTCCAAGCAATAACATTCACAAAATTTTCAAGTTCTCTCAACTTATAACAAACCACTCAAATAATAAAGATGACTAAAATATAACGAATAAAAAATTTTAACGCGGAAAACCCTCCAGTATAGAGGTAAAAGTCATGAGACAAACCGACAATAAAATCCACTAAAATTGAATAAGAGGATACAAACAATAAAGGATTTGAGCTCTCTTGCCCAACAAGACATCTACAACTAATCTAGCTCTTTTATTTTTTTTTTGAAACTCTCTTTAAAAAAATTTACTAAAAACTTCTACAATTGAGTACAAATTGATATATTTGGTTTTTACCAATATTACTTTAACTAATAGAAATCAAACTTCAATAAAATTGTAGTTGAACAATGCTATTTGGATTTTAAAAACCCTTTTATCATCATGTATTTTTGTCTCCCGTAACTTTTGTCTCTCAAACTTATCTTTAAATATAAAGAAATAAGATTTTATGCTACACACGAGCACTTATATGTCATTTATAATGATCGTGTCTAAACTTTAAGCTTAAAAACTCGATATGCACTATCACAAGGAGTTACACGATTAGCGGACACAGTCGTGTCTAGCATTTATGTAGTCGTGTCTAACTCCATATGGGCATGTTTGATCCCAAAGCATCAATTTTCAACTTTAACACGGCTATGGAAGTTTACAAGGTCATGAACACAACTGCGTTCACGATTAACAGGGCATGTGCCTCCCAAACAAGTGCATGTACTCCACAATTCAACTCATCGATTTCTATCTCAAATCTGCCCAATCTTCACTTCTTTTGAACCATAAAGTTAGCTAATACTTTCGAATTTTAGATTTAGTGGTTTTCTTCAAACTAACATCTATAAAATAAGACTGACCCACAACAATTTTATTCTCTAATATCCCCTCTTGTCTCTCATTTCTTACAGCAACCATAATAAGGCACGTTTCATGTTGGAATAGGACATTGTTAACCGTAACTTCATAGTCAATATCAATATTCTTCTATCTATGTCAATTGGCCATTATTAGACGATGACATTTTGATCCACGAAGTTGTTCTACAACTTATTTCGCAGCCAATACTAGTTCTTCAGCTCTTCTTAGTTATAGCCAGCGACGGATCCAGGATTTTAGTTTTGAAGGGGTAAGGGCAAAAATTTTTTAGTTTTGGGGGAAGGACAAAATTTTTTAGTCTTGGAAAAGGGGGGCTGGGTTTTAGTTAACAAAGCATTCCTAACAAATCTTTTTGTCTTGAGGGAGCTATAGCCCCTGCTAACTCCCCCCCCTGGATCCGTCGCTGGTTATAGCGACTTCTTGGCATCAATAGGCCGCCACTAACAATCTTCATAAACGAGAAAGAAAACAAAATTTATCTGAAATTGATGGCTTTTTTAGCTTCATTACATAATATAATTTCTTTTCTGTAGTTACATATTATGAATCCCACTTTGCATGTACGTTAACTAATTAATATCGCTTTATAAATTCAAGGTAAAATAAACATATTTAACTTAAGAAATTTCATTAAAAAAACAGACTATTTTCATGTAATAAAATTTTTTTGTATCACTTTATTTTTTTAAAAAATTGAAGGCTTATTAGACTATACTTTATCTTCATTTGGAATGGCTGTTACTTGATTTAAATAAGAAACAATTAGATGAAAGGTCAGATCCATACCATTACCGATATTGGATCGAGCATGTGTATGAAATTAATACTACTTCCTAAACATGTCTCTTACATATTTTTCACTTCTCATCGTCGGTCACCTTCTTTGTCTCTGTTAAGTACACTGTACTTTTGCTGTTGAAAAGGAAAATACAGTTATTTTACCTGAACCTCAAGAGAAAGAGACGTTTTCTGTCTCATTAATCTTCATTTGAGTGAAAATGATTTCTAAAGGCTCAATTCACCATTCTTAGAGCCAATGACTCGATAAAAGATGAGGTTAAAAGCCAGCTCTACCATAATATAAATCCTGGTAGAGAGCTTTATGTTTTTCAATTGCAAAAGTTAAAATTGAACTCGTTCTACGTAATTATAATAACCCTTGATCAACTTTTTCTTTGCAGTTTTATCCAAATATTTTTATATCTTTGTTATAAATTAATATACCATAATGATATAATTTGGTTTGTATTAAGAGATGAAAGAGATCAGAGATAGGAAAGGAAAAGAGAGGTGTACAGAAAGAAAAGTAAAGAAAAGGTGCATACTATAATAATAATAGGGGGCCAAATTGTTGTACGAGGAAGCGTCAACTGTCACTTTTAGAAAAATGGAATGGAGAGTTCAAGAAGGAAAAAAAGCAAAAGACTACACCAATAAAACAACTGCATGCTTCAGTTCTAGCAGTCCACTACATTCTTACCATTGGGACTTAGTCTCTCAAAACAACACACTCACTCACTATGTCACTTTTGCAATACATTACGGGACTTTGTGCGGCTATCTTCTTCGATGATGAAAAAGGCAATAGATATAAGTATATGGACTTGCTGCATGTTTTGGAAATAAAATGAGATGGTTCCTTCCCAGATGGGCTTCCTTTTATTCCCTTTGATGTCAATCAAATTATTCCTTTCCTCCTTTTACTACAACAAAATAGACCCTTAGTGACTTTTTTTTGCGACGTTTCAAAAATCGTCCCTAAAAGCGACCATATTGCGACGATTTTAAAAATCGTCATTAAAACTAAGCATTTAGAGACTAGTTATAAAAGCGTCACAAAAGTATCAACATTTGGTGACGAATGTCAAAAATCGTCACCACATTCGTCACCAAATGGTAAACATTTAGTGACGATTCCTTAAAATCGTTACAAAATGGTCTATACTGGGTGACGATTTTAAACATTTGTCGCTAAATGAACTTTTGGTGACGCTTTTCAAAAATCATCACTATAATTTGGTAAACATTTAAATTTGTCACTAAAAAGACGTTTGATGACTATTTTTAAAAATTGCCACAAAAAATTCATAAACATTTAGCTACGTGTTTTTTGCTACGTTTTTCACATTGTCGCTAAAAGTAACCATTTGGTGACGATATTTGAGAAATGTCACCAAAGGATCAACATTTGGTGACGAATTTTGTTTTGATCATCACTAAATGGTCCACATTCAATGACGATTTTGAAAATCGTCACCAAAGGTTTCACAGTAATTTGCAACACATTTGGTGACCATTTGCCAGAATCGTCACCAAAGGGTTCACATTTTCCGAAATTGTTAAACTAACATTTTTATAATCTAAAATCGTTACCAAAGTGTTCACATTTTCTGAAATTATAAACTAACATTTTTATAATCCATCATAGTTAATATATGTTTTATTGGAGATTAGTTTTGAATATTTACAATGTATTGTTGGAAAAACACACACAACATGATTTTAGTGTTAAACAGTAGTATTAATTAATCATTAATATTTACTAACAGTGCAAAAATTAGTTATAAAAATTTTAATAATTTTATCATTATAAGAATATGATATGTGGAGTAGTACGAACTTTGAATTAGAAGGTTAACAATTCTTACAGTCATAGACAAAGAACAATAACAGTCCACACCCAATAGTACGCAACATGACCCCTAACTAATAGAGAGGTAGTTTGACAAATTCTTATAGATACAACAATAATTCAACTTTAAGAGATGAGTCCAGTTGATTGCATCGATAAATGACATAATATAATTGTTTTTTTAGATTCCAAGTGACATGAGAGTTGGTAATGGTAAATGAGTCCCCGATGTCTGGATTCTCGAGAAGGGTCCTTACACATTCGAAGACACCAATCGAAATAGTGATAGTTCTTCCCTCAGGTGTAGGGTTTTTCACACCCTCTCGCAATAGTGTTTGTGCTATAGCTAAACTTGTAGAGGGTACAATGAATGAGTCGTCAGATTTAGTATGGAAGACAAGTTCTCCAGATGAACTGTCAGTACGAAACGGTTTGCCTAAAATACAATCAGTATATAAAATTTTCCAAAACAACTAATTTTTCTAATCTTTTACAGATCGTTGTGACATCTCTCCCGCCTTCATAGGCCTACATGTCATCTTCAAGATTCAAGGAAGCTTAAAATAACAGGTGGCATATACGGTCAAATATGAATATATATATAATAGCTTCATAAAAGGGAATGAGATGTATATAATAAGGAAACTGACGTTGTTCAGATGATACTAAACACCTTAAAGCAGAAGATCGGCCATGGAAGGAAAACAATCATTAGTGTATAAAGTGGAGAATTTTTCTGCATTGTTTATTTCTTTAGTAGGGACAATTTTACCACATTCCTCCCAACGGAATGAATTAGTACCATCCAGAACTAGTCGCCATGTCAACATTCCTTGATTAATAATGTTAAGAGGTATATTCTGCAAATGTCGATTTAGAATAAAGTGATGATATGTTCAACTCCAATTTCGATGATAAGTGAAAGTAGTCTAGTTTAGCACTTATACATCTTCAATGTGCCTGCTGATATGAAAGTTACCCTTACTAAAATTTCATAAATCTATTGTGCAGTTTGTATCACATGCAAAATTTAGAATTTAAAGTAGAATAAATGTGACTATGTTCTTAATGTACAGAAATATAGTATTATCTATATTAGGTTATATTACTATTAATGGAAATGAAAAAAAGTAAAATACTCTTGAAGACCTTTCATCAAATAGTCATGAAGCTTTGATGAAGGAAGCATTAAAGGTAGTTGGGAAATAGCCAACCCATATACAAATAACAAAGACAGACAGTAAATCATCTTCGAAATACAACCATAAACACAACTTATACATCAAATGCATAATTAAGAACTCACAATAAACACCTAAAGATATAAGTAAAACTTAGCACAACTTTGTTAATGAAAATAGAACAAGCTCCAATACTGATTCAGTTAATGATGGTTCTTTGACCGTGATGACCACAATACAGAACCCAAACAGAAGAGAGGAGACAGTTGTTTGCAGGATGGAGGATTTTGAGAAATGTTGACATCTTGAAAGAGAATGGAGTAGCCTTTTATTGTGGTTGTGATTGAAATCATAATACAAAATGACGTCGTTTTTCTTGTTTAGGTAAACGATGTCGTTTCTTGTTAACTGTAGTTGTTTAGAAGGATTATTAATTAATTTACTACGATCTATTATATTTGGTCGACAAACATCAGATGTAGCAATTAATACATGATTCGTCGCTAAAGCCCACGGGTTCATAAATGATTTCTATAAATTTATTTTCCCATTCCAAATAAAAAATATTTTGAATTAAAAATTTAATTATTCAATTGAAAACTATTTTCAAATTAATTTGTTGACCCTTCAAATAAAATATAAATGAATTACAATTTTTAGAAAATTATACATTTTAATTATTATAATTTAGGAAAACTAATTTCAGAAAATTATACATTTTATTATTATAATTTAGAAAAACTAATTTTTAAAAATTTAACAAGACATTCTATTATAATTAGAAAACTATTTCTAACACATCATTACAAATAACTATTTTGTTACATAATAGTCTATTTTTTGATATTAAAAGTAAACCACTTTCCAAATTAAATATATAAAACATTTAAATAATTAAGAAATTAATTTAGATTATTTATTTAGATGTTATTTTGTTAATTATTTAGAAAGTAAAGAATTTGCTTGGGTTTTGGCGACGATATGAAAATTTGGTAGCAAATTGTCTACCATTTGCGACTTAAGTGTGGTAGTTGGTCGCGGAAGTGGTCTTCTGTGACTAAACTTACTTCGTCACAAAAATCCTCAGGTATTTAAATTAAATGTATCTTTTTATACAAATAATAAGGTTAGTGGTAGATTAAGGGCTAAAGGGTATATGTTGTCAAGTTAGTGATGAAATTGGTAAAAATGAAATGTGATTTCCATTCCATATTAATTTAATTACTAAGAAAAAGAAGAAACAAATTTTTAAAAATTTCCCAATTTTATTTTGTTTATCTACCAAATTAAAATTAAAGATTAGTAATTCTCATAAATTAAGCAAATCAAGAACAATTGCATATATAAGTGTAAAAGGCAAAATTTTCGTTTTGTTGCATGTAATAGGAATACCTCATATTTGTTAATCAAATAAGAAAATTAAGAATGTAAAGAAAATGATTGGGTTTTAGCGACGTTGGGTATAATTAGTAGCGAATTTGCTACCATTGGCGATGATAGTTTTGTTCATTGCAAAAAAGGTGAACACGTTTAAAAAATAAGTGAGACGACGTCGTCCCTGGATTATAAAATGTTGTACAATTTGCGACATTATTTGATTTTTGTAGCAAATGTTTTGTGTTTGGCGATGAAATATAGATTCGTCGCCAAACATACTGGATGAGAAAAATTAAACAGACGCTAAGACAATGTGGTTTGTCGACGATCGGCCCCCTTTCTTCCCCCCTTTCACGACACAACCCCCTTCTCCTTCATTTTTTCAAAACCGACGTTACCTTTTTGCCTTATCTTCTCCTCTATCTTCGATATTGTGAACGATTCTTTAACCTACGGTTGCTCTCTTCATTTGGTAAGTAGTGTTGACCTTACTATGATGTTGTGTCATTGAAGTCAAAAAAAGGGAAATGGTTTTATGTTGAATTTATGCGTTTGTTGTCGATTTATTGGTGATGATAATGGTTAAGACAAATGTCCGTTGTGTTATTGTTGTTGAAGAAAGGGAAAACCGAAGTTTTTATGATGTTCTTGAGATGAATTTTAGTTGCCCACAAGGTATTCAACAAAAGTCTTGTTATTACTTGCATATATGGGTGGTTAATTGACCGAATAAGATTAGGCATTGGGTTAATGTGTGGAAGATTGTTAGACTACATTTGTGAAGTTTTGGATAACCCCTACTATAAGTTATTCACTCTTGTATTCTAGCATAATTTATGATATAGTTGTGTTATACGTGATTGCAATAAGTGGTTTATATTGGGATTTTGTAAAATTGATTATTGAGCTGCTGCAAGGTTATTCACTTTTGGGGGCTTCTAAAATCATTTGTTGAATTGAAAGCTAATAAATTTAACATAAGTACAGTTAATTGGAAATTAAAAAGCACTAATATTTTTGGAATGTATTTTTTCTCTATATATTAGAAAATTATCTAGCTAAAATGTTTTACGTTTTGACTATTCTTTATTGTTAAATTTAATATTTTAACATGTGCCAATTTCATCTTCTTATTTTCTTGGATGAATTGGAACTTTGTAAATGGTGATTATAGTAGCTAAGCAACATATTGGTTTCTCAACTACTAAAGCAATTGGTAGTCGACTCATTTCCTTGTCCAGGTTAAGCAAAATTGCCTGTAGAATTAGGTTAAGCAAAACGACATAACCATTAATCATCAATGCTTTTTCCAGCATATGAGAATTTGTTTACTATTGTAATGTTTTACTTTTACTTTTTACTTTACTAAGTGAATTTTCTTATTTGAAACATTTATATATTCAAGGAAGTTTTCAAGATTTTGAACTAAATGTGTGGAGCGGCATTTAATAAATGAATTTTCCAAATGCATACTTATTTTCAGGTTTCTCTTTTTTAATTAACCTAAAAGATATATCTCTTTAAAAGATTTTAACCATTACATCATTCTTCAACTAGTCTGTGGCTTGTTCCAAAAAACTAGTATACTTTATCCTTTTGGAACTTAAAAATATCATCTCTTGTGCTAAAAATAAATGGAAGGATTCAGAGATTTAATTATAGTGCTTTCCTTGTATTAAATGAAGTGCTTGTCTTATGCCTCATCAATAAAGTGCTTCTCTTGTATTAGATTCTTGTATGCTTAATGTAACTCCATCTTGTATTAAATTAATTTTTTGTTATTTTAATTAATTATGTTATTCCTTTATATCTAATTATCTCATATTTATAAGCGATCTAAGGAATAATCGTTGAAGTTCCTCCTTCTTAGTGGTTTGCGGTGGTACGTCGATCCAGGTAACTCGTCCAACCCAGTTACAATATCATTTGGACAAATAGTTACAATTGTTGTTAATGTGAAATAGTAGTAACCACTATTATTAATGCAAATTAGTAGTAATCATCTTACTAATTAGCTTGTTAATTAATTGTTTTATATATCAATGGTCATTTCATTTTGTTGTATATAGTTTACGTAATTGATGTGTATGAACTGATAATATGAATTGAGTGGATATTTTATATATTGACAAATTAAAATAAAGATAGTTAGTGTTTGTCCAGCAAATTGATAAAGGTAATTTCACCGAGCAATAATGCAACAATGTCATTATGTAATAAAAGAAGTTAAACAGACAAAGCAAATAAGAAACAACTCAATATAGTACAAACATAGGATGGTATATTGGCTGGAAACAAGAAACAATGACACTTAGCTTAATTACAATGGTTTTTTAAACGTAATATTAAACGAAAAATGCATGTAATAACTCAGTTATCTCCTTTTATTGTATAGCTAGATGGATAAGAGTTAGATGTCTCATCAAAAATGGTCAACTAAATATGTAGAAGGAGTTAAGAGTTTCATGCAATTTGTAAAAGATCAAATGGGTGATGGATGTAATATTTGTTGTCCATGCATCGATTACTTAAATGTCAACTTCCAAATTCAAGATGTGGTATATAATCACTTGCTAATTCGAGTCATAGATAAATTCTATACTCCATGGCTTTATCATGGTGAACGTAAGGAAGCAAGTTATAGTAGAAGTGGCGATATATGTTATGATGACAGTTACAATAATGATGTAGATGATTGTGATGTGAATGATGATGGTGATGATGGGATTGACGAAATGTTAGATGATTGTTGGAATTATATGGAGACTATGAATGAACCAAAAATGCCTAACATAATTGGTAGTATTACAAAAGATAATTTTGGGAGGTTATTGAAAGTTGCTCGAGAATAATTATATCCAAGGTGCTCTAATTTCTCACAACTATCATTTGTTGTGAAGTTGTTGCATTTGAAGGTTTATAATAAATGGAGTAACAAGTCCTTTGACAAGTTAATTGACTAACTGAAGGATGCATTACCTATTGGACACAAGTTGTCGAAATCTTACTATGATGCAAAGAAACAGTTAAGGGACCTTAGATTCGGATATATTTCAATTCATGATTGTAAGTATGATTGTGTTCTTTTTTGGAAAGAAAGTAAAGATCTTCATGAGTGTCCTATTTATGGTATATCAAGGTGGCAGGTGGATGATGGGAGAGGGAAAAAGATACCGAATAAAATCTTTCGATGCTTCCCTATTAAACCACGATTACAAAGACTTTTTATGTCAACAAAAACAGTCATAGATATGAGGTGGCATAAAGAGAAACACATTGATGATAACATTATGCTTCATCCATCAGACTTAATGGCATGGAAAGAAATTGATAAAAAGTTTCCAAGGTTTGCAGAAGATCGTCATAATATTCGACTTGGATTGGCCTAAGATGGATTTAATCCTTTCGATAATATAAGTACTTTATATTGCATGTGATCGATGATTCTAGTCCCATAGAATTTACCTCCATAGAAGTGTATGAAGGAGCCTTTTATTTTTCTTTGCTTATTCTCGGACCTACTGCTCCTGGTAAGGACATCGATGTATACATCCAACCATTAATTGATGACTTAAACGATCTATGGGAATTTGGATTACAAACTTTTGATATTGTTGAAGGTGAAACATTTATAATGCAGCTACTATTTTGTGGACTATAAATGATTTCCCAGCTTATGGGAATTTGTCTGGGTGGAGCACTAAAGGGTATATGGCTTGTCCTGTGTGTAAGCATCAAACATATTCAATGAGGATAAAAAGTAAAATATGTTATACAGGTCATCGTCGTTATTTGAAACATAGGCATAGATGGCGAAAAAGTAAACTATTTAATGGCACAGTAGAATTGGGTGAAGCTTCGATGCAGTTGTCCGGTGACAATATTGTTTACTAGCTATCACATTTGGGTGACATCACACCTGGAAAAACCAAAGTAATAGAAAGCGAAAGCGAAATGATGGCATATTTTTCAACTTGCCATATTGGAAGGAACTATTATTGAGGCACAATCTTGATGTCATGCATATTAAGAAAAACATTTGTGACTCTATTTTAGGGATTGTCATAGGAATTGATGAAAAAACCAAAGACACAATTAAGGCTAACTTAGAAGACATGAATATTAGAAAGGACTTGCATTTGAAAAGAAGAGATGATGGGTCATACGTTATTCCCCTCCAATCAGTCGAATTTCCTGATAGGTATGCATCAAATATAGGCCGTTGTGTGAATGTTAAAGAGGTAAAAATGACAGGGTTGAAAAGTCATGATTGTCATGTAGTTTTGCAACGATTACTTCCTGTTGGAATATGTGGGTGTTTGCCAAAGGATGTGTCCGTTACTTTAGGTCAATTGGGAGAGTTTTTTAAGTAATTATGTTGTAAGACACTTAAAGTTGAAGAGCTTGGTAAAATGGAAAAAGACATAGCATTGATTTTATGTAAGCTTGAACTATTATTCCCCCATCAGTTTTTGATGTTATGGTTCATTTGGCAATTCATTTACCATATGAAGCAAAACTTTGTGGACCGGTTCAATTTTGATGGATGTTTCCAATTGAAAGGTAATTCATATTAAATTCAACAAGTTTTTTCTATGTTTTTTGTTTGTATCAATTCCTAAGTTTATAACTAATTATGTTCAGGTTTTTATGCTCTCTTAAGCGTTATGTACGTAATAGAGCTCGACTAGAAGGGTCTATTGCAGAGGCTTATATAGCAAATGAATGCTTGACTTTTTGCTTAATGTACTTAACTGATGTGAAGACAAGATTTAATATACCAGAACGTAACTTTGATTTTCATGACGATGGTGGGTTGTTTATTTTCTCCTAAAAAGTTAAGCCATTTGGTGTGGTTAAATATGTGAAGTGCACTAAAGACGAATTTGAAATCGCCCATTGGTATATTTTGAAAAATTGCAAGAAAGTTGATACATACTTGGAGTACGTATATTCCTTTTCATTCAAACAATCATATTACAATTTTCTTCATTCACTCTAAGATCTTACTGTCGTTGTCTTTTTTAAATAGAGAGCACAAAGAGATAATTTACAGCAAAGAGATTATTAATGTTGAAGAAAGACATAGGCAGAAGTTTGTATCATGGTTTAGAAATCGAGTAAGTTTTATATTGATTACATATTTTGAAATTATAAGAATATGTCTCATCCTCATATTTATTTTCAATTTTTTGTACAGATGATACGGTTACATAACTGTAACGTGCAAGAAGCGACAACAACATTACATAGTTTGGCATGTGGGCCTCATATTTGTGGGAAGAAATACATAGGTTGCATTGTTAATGAGGTTAGATTTCACATACAAGATCGAGATAGTCAAGTTAAAAGTCAAAATTATAGGATTGTCCTTAAAGGATGTCATGACCACGATTTCATTGACTTATACGATGTCATCTATTAAATAAAAGAGTTGCACTACATCAATGATAAGAAGGTTGTTCTACTTAAATGCAAATGATTTGATCTAACTGACATGAAAGTGAACGAGCATATTACTAGCATAAATGTTAGTAAGATATGGTATGATAATGATCCTTTTGTCCTTGCAAGTCAAGTCAAACAAGTTTTCTCCGTCAGTGATACTATATTGGGTAGCAATTAGAAGGTTATTCAAAAGTTTCAACAAAGGAATATCTTTGATTTTTGTGAAAGGGATATTGATCAATTGGATAAGGATGCAGATGAAGTCTATCAAGAAATTGGATTGGAGTTCAATAATGAAGGCATTCTAGTAGAAGATGCAGATATATCATCATCCCATAGGAGAGATGTCGATGCCAACATAGTTCAACTAGATGGCGTCCAAGCCCATCTTATCTTACAAACAGA
>JANZLH020384094.1:0-12191 GCA_026770325.2 Erythroxylum fimbriatum
TGCTGCTTCCGAGATGCTGTCAATCAGTCGAATGAACTCGCTTGTAAGCATTAGAAATGACGAAGTCAAGCAAATGATCACAAAGCTATCTCGTGAATCTATGCAAGATTTTGCTAAGGTAGAGTTGAAGACGCCATTTCGTGATCTGGCTTTCAATGTTATGACGAGAATGACGACTGGTAAGAGAGCGTTTGGCGACGATGTTGATGACTACGGAATAAAGGAGTTTGTGAATGCAATGATGGAGCTATCTCCTTATTATGATTCTGCAAATCCAGGAGATTTCATTTCTATCTGGGGTTGGTTTGACGGCGGCCGTTATGAGAAGAAGTTGAGGAACATTTTCAAAAGGATGGATACTTGGATGCAACATTTAGTTGATGAGTGCAGAAGCAAGTTGCATCCTGGGAGCTTGGAAACTCTGGTTAACAACTTGCTTTTGTTGCAGAGGTCAGATCCCAAGAATATCACGGATGAGATTATCAAAGGTTTCGTATCGGTAAGTTCACACTATAAATGTTGTATATAGCGGTTCATCTTAATTATGTTGCTATAAAGTCAATGGTATAGCATTGCTAGGCATATTAACGTTGTTTATGATAACTTCTTTTATGTAGGCTATAATATTTGCTGGGAATGAAGCAACATATGTAACAATTGAATGGGCAATGGCTTCAATAGTCCAGGATTCGAAAATACTGAAAAAACTCAGAGAAGAAATGGACAACATAATCGGCCAAGATCGCGTTTTAGGAGAAGATGATCTTCCCAAGTTACCTTACCTTCGTATGGTTATTTTAGAGGCTCTACGAATGTTTCCAGCTACTCCAATGATTGATCGACACATGGCATCTGAAGACTGCACCATAGCTGGGTACCATATACCAAAAGGGAGCATTGTATTGGCTAATGCGTGGGCTTTTCACAGAGATCCCACACTTTGGAAAGATCCAGACACATTTAATCCTGAGAGATTTGAAGGAATTTTTGACGGACAGATAAAGAATTTTATTGCTTTTGGGATGGGAAGAAGGTCTTGTCCTGGAATGCATTTAGGCCATCGTATTATGGGTTTAACTTTGGGTTCCCTCATCCAATGCTTTGACTGGGAGAAGATCCCTGGTGAGGACATTGACATGACAGGAGCAAGCGGAGTGACCATGCCAATGGTTGTTCCTTTGAAGGCCATGTGTAAAGCGCGCCCCATCGTTAAGAAAGTTTTATTTTAATTTTTAAACTTTTTCAAGTTTCATTATGTGTTATCATATCAAAGTATTTTGTATAAATAATCTCTCTGCTGTATTAGCATTGTTTTGTTAATACTACATTTGTTCCCAATAAATATTTTTAAGATGATTCATACCAATTTAAATTGATTCATGTTGATTTATTGTATTAAAGCAAATGAAAAACTAATACAATGTTCAAGTAAATTAGTATTAATATAGACAATGAATGAGAATTTATTAGTCATAAGTATAAGAAAATTTTCCAATTAAAAAGCATATTATATTTAAAAAAATGCTTACATACTATGATGGAAAGAACAATAGAAAAACGAAGCAGAAAAAAGTATAAAACTATGGTTGTAACGACATCTAAATTATTTTGAATCTCTTATTTGTTGGAAGGATTTCTCTTTAAGTTTACGCCGCATGTTCTTTCTACATTGTGATAATCGAGCTATGAGAGAATTAAACTTATAGAGATTGATTGCTCTCTAGCTAGAGAATAACTTTATAAATTAAGGTTGTGCTCAAACTTTGTTCACCCCTTCCTCAAAAGACTTAGATGAATGTATTTACTAAATCTTTAAGTGATTAATTAACAGCATCAAAATCTTATCTTTAAGTTGAAATCATGAATTCTAATTATATGCACCAAGTCAAGGGGGATTTGTGATTGTGGAATAGAATTTCAGTGAGCAGTTTTTGGATTTGGCTTTAGTTTCATTGTAACTGAAATAAGGAAAAACAATTAAGAAAAGGCGGTTTGTTGAGTAATTAGTTATTTAAGTTTTTCTTTTGGAAAAGAAAAGAATTTTATAAGTCCAAAAGCCCATAACCACTTAATTATTATTCTACTCTTGTTTCTCTTTATAAATCCCACTCCTATTGCAATGTTAGTGCTAATCCTATTTAGTAGAAAGCAATGGAAGAAGAATTTCAAGACTTAAATAGTACTCATAAATGGGACATGATTAAATTACCTCCAGCTAAATCTACAATTGGGTACAAATAGATCTATAAAATCAAAACTAGAGCAAACGGTTCTATTGATTGATAATAAAGCCAAGCTTGTAGTAAAAAATTCATACAAAATTATGGCATTAATTAGGAAGAAATATTTGCTCATGTTGCTTGTCTCACTTTATTGTATAGCCTCATAATTATTGCTTCAGCTAAATAGTGGCAATTATTCTAGATGGATGTCAAAAATTGCATTTTAAATGGAGATCTCTTTGAAAAGGTATATATGCAACCTCCACCTAGCTATGATTGTCAACCAGGTAAAGTATGTATTTGGCAAGGCTTTATATAATTTAAAGTAGGCTTTTAGGGCTTGGTTTACTAAGTTTAGCTCTACAATGTCTCAGTTTAGCTTTCATTCTAGTCCTTATGATCATGCCTTATTCATTCGTAAGACTACCAAAGGATGCATTTTCTTCTCTATGTGGATGATTTGATCATTATAATAGACGATTTACAAGGAATTAAAGATCTTAAGACCTTTCTTAAGCATCAGTTTGAGATGAAAAATCTGAGTTTTTTGAGTTACTTATTAGGCCTTAAAGTCATTTCTTACTCCTCTGAGTATTATTTATCTCAAATCAAGTATGTTGTTAGACTTATCTCTTATGCAAAACTCATTAATGAGAAAACTTGTAGCACTCTAATTGAGACAAATGCTTATTTTACAGCTACTAATGGTACTCCTCTAATTGATGTTACTCTCTATTTTCAACTGGTGGGAAGTCTTATCTATCTTATTTTCCCTTATCCTGATATATCATATTCTAGTCATATTGTCAGTCAATTTATGTCTGCTTCCCACACAACTCACTTAGTAACTGTCCTTCACAGTCTTCATTATATGAAGGGTACTTTGTTACATAGTCTCCATTTCTTAAGTGATTTTACTTGAGAAATGGAGACTATAGATCCCATAAATTAAGGAGGTTTCAAGTGATTTTACATAAAACTTATTCTGATGTTGATTGGGCTATAGATCCCATAAATAGACGTTCCACCAAAAGACTAATTTTTCCTTGAAACCTGCTTAATTTCCTAACATAGCAAAAAGAAAATTTTAGTTTCTCGGTTGAGCACTGAAGCAAATTATTGAGCTCTTGTAGACTCTAATTTTAAACCCTATGGCTAAGATGGCTTCTCCAAGATATAGGTGTATCTCATTCTTCAGCTACTCTATTTTATTGTGATAATTGTAGTGCTATCAAAATAGCCAACAATGATGTGTTCCATGAGTGCACCAAACATAATATTGAGAATGATTATCACTTCATGCGCCATCATGTCCTTCAAGGCACAGTGAGTCTCATTTTCGTCACCTCCCAATATCAAATTGCTGATATATTCACTTAAGCTTATACATCTCAATGATTTCATGATCTAGTTTCCAAGCTCTAGTTGGTAAGTTCTCTACCAATATGAGCTTGGGGGATGTTAATGTATATATTATAGCCTTAATACTAGCCAAACCTATAGCCTAAAATCTTGACATTCACTGTAGCTCTAACATTTTTTTATCTTTCTTACAAAGTGCATACATATTAATAATAAGAAAGAACTTGAAAACTTTATCTAAAGTATTAAATTTCTTTTATCAATTAGCCAAAAGATGAAACAGATTCAGAGAAGTGTTTGTTAGATCCATAATAGATTTAACCATTTCACTTTAATGCCTTGGTTCCTCAATAACTCTTTACAGTATGAATTTGTATATGAGGAAGTTTTGTTTTATTAGATATATCCTCTTTATTTTGCTCAAGTTTGAAGTTAAATACATAATTATTTGAGTTGTTGCATTTTAGCATTTAAATTCTTTAACAGTAACTTCCATATAAAAATTGTGAGTCACTCAACTTATATATAAATAAAGGAATTTACATGTGTGATGTATCTGTGAATACTTTTTTTTTATAATATGTCCCTAACGAGGAGAACAAGGAAACCTTATTCAGTTTGAACCCTTATAAATCCCCTAGCCTTGATGGCTTCTCTTCTTACTTCTTTCAAAAAAATCTTGGGATATTAAAAGAAGTTTGGTGGTTGAGGTAGTTCAGAAATTTTTTTAGATATGATAAAATGCTTAGTAAGTTGAATAATACCTTCCTATGTTTGGTTCCAAAGGGCCCAAGTCCTTCTAGTTTAAATGACTATCGCCTAATAACTTGTTGTAATACTGTTTATAAGGTGATTACTAGTTGTAAGCTTGTCGGGATGTCTATTAGGTAGCTATTGAAGCTTAATGTGTCTTCCTTATAAATAGGCTAAAGGGGAAGATTGTTCAATTTCCAACCCTATTCTGAGACTTCCAGTGATTGTTGGTGCTTTTATAGTTCATAGTAATGACAAACGAGCGAAGACAAGATGAATGATAGTTAGATGAAGCTCTTCTAGGGAGACACGACCATGTAGGGTGATACACACCTGTGTCCTATAGTTACACAACCGTGTGGATCAACCATGTAAGTCTTTGAAATCGTGTGAAGAAGGAAGTCAATATCAAATACATAAATAGTCATCTGCATGCTCATGTTCATAACATGTTTGGCCATGTGTGATGACCATGTTGCTCTCTGTAACTGTGTACATATACAATTGAGATGATGCCAGAAGAGACAAGGTCACTTACACGATCGTATATGTGAATGTGTACAGTGCAAAAAATTTATTTCATGATATAAAAGAGAAAAAGTTGTAAGTTTTATATAAGAGTGCGACCAAAATGTCCAAAAGTGAGGAAAAATAGAGAGAGCAAGTAGTATAGTATTCTCATCGTTTTTATTATTTTTAAGGTTGGTTTGAGTATTTGTTAATTGACATATCAACTTTGATTTCAATCCTAAAACTTGATGATGCAACTTGTAGTTGTGAGGGTGAGATCTTAAACTTTGTAAATCCTTTATTTGAGTTTAGTGAATTTGCTTATCAGTTTGATTTGTGGTTTTTTCCTCTACACTGGGGGATTTTTCATGTAAATCTCGGTGTTTGCTTCTTTATTATGTTGCTTATTCTCATACTGATTTGCTGGTTAAACTTGAAGAATGTTTTGTTGTTAATTTTATGTTGATCTTTTAAAGAGTTGTGTTATTATAGTATTCTTATACTTTTTTATTGTTTTCAGGGCTGGTTTGAGTTTTTATTGATTGACATATCATCTTTTCAATCCTAAAACTTGATGAGGCAACTTATAGTTGTGGGGCGAGATATTAAACTTTATAAATTCTTATTTGGGTTTAATGAATTTACTTATCAGTTTGAGCTGTGGTTTTTTCCCCTACACTGGAGGATTTTTCACGTAAATCTCAGTGTTTGCTTCTTTATTAAGTTTCTTATTCTCATACTGATTTGCTGGTTAAAATTAAAGAGCGTTATGTTGTTAATTTTTTGTTAATCTTTTAGAGAGTTGTGTTATTATAGTATTCTTATCCTTTTTATTATTTTCAGGGTTGGTTTAAGTGTTTATTGATTGACATATCAACTTTTCAATCCTAAAACTTGATGATACAATTGTGGGGTAAGATATTAAACTTTACAAATTCTTATTTGGGTCTAGTGATTTTAGTTACCGGTTTGACCAGTGATTTTTTCCTCTACACTGGAAGATTTTTTATGTAAATCTCAGTATTTACTTCTTTATTAAGTTTTTATTCTCATACTGATTTGCTGGTTAAACTTGAAGAGTGTTTTGTTATTAATTTTTTGTCGATCTTTTACAGCGTTATGTTATTATAGTATTCTCATCTTTTTCATTTTTTTCAGGGTTGGTTTAAGTGTTGGTTGAATGACATACTAACTTTGGTTTAAATCCTAAAACTTGATGAGGCAACTTGTAGTTGTGGGGTGAGATATTACACTTTGTAAATCTTTATTTGAGTTTAGTCAATTTACTTGTTGGTTTGACCTGCGATTTTTTCTCTACATTTGAGGATTTTTCATGTAAATTTCGGTGCTTGCTTCTTTATTAAGTTTCTTATTCTCATACTAATTTACTGATTAAACTTGAAGAGTGTTTTGATGTTAATTTTTTATTAATCTTTTAAATAGTTGACTTATTGTTTCCCATCATTAACTACTTAAAATCAATTAGTCATTAAACGAAGTAATCAAACAAGAGGAAGTGATATGAATTGTTGTATTTTTACATTCAATCAAATGAGTTTAAATACAGAGGAATTAATAACTGATTTTCACGAAGCTAGGATCTAAAGATACTTTACAACAATAAGTTGTTACAGTCAAAAGGACTTAGTCTATGGTTATCCCTTAATATGCCCCTGCAAGAGCATATCTCCGTCGAGAACATGCATCTTGTGCCATAGCGCAGTATGATGCTGAGAAGTCAGCAGCTTGGTAAGGGCATATGCTATCTGATCATGTGTCAAAATATGTGCAACTGTTAATTTCCCATCCTGAACAAATTGGAGCACAAAATGGTAATCCAACACAATATGCTTCATTATAGTATGAAAAACCATATTCTTACAGGGATACGTAGCACCAAGATTGTCACAAAAGAGTACCGGTGACCCTTTGAAAGGAAGGTGAAGTTCAGATAATAAATTGTTCATCCACTGTAAGTTTAACTGTTATCATCGTAACAGAACGATACTTAGCTTCAGTTGAAGAACGTGAAACCGTTTGCTATCATTTGTAATGCCAAGATACCGGATTCCCACCAAAGTAAACAACATAAGCCGAGGTAGAGGTTTTGTCATCACTGTTACTTGCCCAATCTACATCACAGTAAGCCTGAAGTGATAACTGAATCTCACCAAAAACCTGAAGAGCCAAATGTTTTGACTTATTAAGTTGCAAGCCAAAGTGTATCGTTCCTTTGAGATAGAGATAAACCCGTTTCACCTGTTGTAAGTGAGTAACTGTAGGAGCATGCATAAACTGAGCAAGCTTATTTACCGAAAATGCCACATCCGGTCTTGTATGAGCTATATACTGAAGAGACCCAACCATCTGGTTATATACCGAAACGTCAGTGGAGCAGTACCATCATTAAGATGCAGCGGAGTTGATAGACATAATGACGTTGATGCCGATTTCTCTTTGGACATACCAAAATGCTCCAAAATGCCCTAATATATTTATGTTGTGATAGGAATAACCCAGTGGATGTGGGAATAATTTATATCCACAAAAAATAATTCAAACCCAATATATTTTAACGAGAAAGACTTGGATAATGCAGTAATGAATTTGGACAAGAATAGTTGTGAACTTCTTGTCAATAGCAGATCATCCACATATACAAGAAAATATGCAACAACACCATCACAATTATAAATGAAGAGAGACAGATCACTGATACTATTACAAAAGATGTAGGATAAAATAAGTTTCTTCAGGGAATCATGACAAGCACGTAGAGCATGTCAAAGACCATAAATTTCCTTTCGCAATTTACAAACATAATTCAAATGATCAGGATGCACAAAACCCAATGGTTGTTTCATATACACCTCTTCTGTTAAAGTACCTTGCAAAAACGCATTATTTACATCTATTTGATGCATAGGCCAATTGTGAGCAATCACAATTGTAAGATGATTTTAATAGTTTGTGGTTTAATAACTGGTGCAAAAGTCTTATAAAAATCCAAACCTGGTGTTTGCGTAAACCCTTTCACAACTAAACGTGATTTATACCCGCAACTGAACCATCTGGCTTTCATTTTATCCGATACAACCATTTATTCCCGACGATGTTACTGCCTGGAGGTGCTGGAACAAGGTTCCAAGTATGATTATTTATCAAGGAATCAAATTTCTCATTCATCGAGGTTCTCCATAATGGATCTTTCATAGCCTGTGAGACATACGATGGTTCAAGATTAATTGGTGGTGGATGATTGCTTACCTGATATAATTTTTTCGGTTAATGGATGTTGTTCTTAGCTCGTGTTTGCATCAGGTGTATATTTGTGGTGGCTGGTACAACTGAATAAGTAGGTGCGTTTTGGTCCAGTGATTGTGTCGAAGCTGTTGGTGCAGTCAAGGAGGAAATAGGCAAGGAAGGCACTGATACAACAATGTCAGGCACGTGATGAGTGGTGTTACAATCCTTGTCCGCAATTATAGGTGGTTTCTGGTTAGTTCTGAGTTGGTTTGGAGCTGTTGTTTCGAGAGTTGGGGTATTTGAACAAGGCTAGACAGGTTGTGATAGACTTGGAGGTGAAGATAGGGACGACTCCAGACTAGACAGACATGAACTAGGGGCTGACACAGACAGACTTGAATCGAACAATGGAATCACGCAGTCAGGTGTGGTGTCGGGTGATGTGGTGGATGACGTGGGCAGGAGGTTGGGTTGCAAAAAGAGTCGTATGGAAATGAGTTATCGTAAAAGGTAAGATGCCTAGATATATATGTCTTTTGGGTGATAGGATCATGGCAAAGGTAGGCATACTGCGAATTTGAATGTCCGACAAATATGCAAGGCGTAGAGCGGGATTCTAATTTATTACAGGTATAAGGTCGAAACCAAAGGAAACATAAGCACTGTGCAAGTGATGGTAATTTGGAGGAGATTTATATAAAACCTCATAAGGGGATTGCATTTTGATAACCGGTATGGGTAATATATTGATGAGATATGTCGTAGTTTGAAAGGCATGAGTCCAAAAGGTGGACAGTATTTTGGATTGATGTAGAAGGGCACGACCGGTTTCTACGAAATGTCGATGATGTCGCTCAGCCGTACCATTTAACTCGGGTGTGTGGGGAGGGGTAGTATAATGTGTGATCCCATGTTGACTCAAAAAAAATTTAAGTGTAACGTATTCGCCGCCATTATCACTATATAAGGATGTAAATTTTGGTGCTAAAGAAATTTTCAGCAAGTGATTTAAAGCGTGTAAAGGTGGATAACACATTAGATTTATTGCAAATTGGGTACAAGCAAATGTATTTTGAGAAATGGTCTACGAACTCTACATAGTAATGAAAGCCATCAATTGATCTAACCAGTGTCGGACCCCATATATCACTAAACAAAAGCTGAAGAGGACGACTACTACTAAGATGTGTATTTGAAAAGGATAACTTATGACTCTTAATGAAAGCACATGACACACAAGGACTCGATGCAACGTCACTTATGCGAAGGGAAAAACACTTATTTAAACACTTATTTAAATGCTGAAGAATGGTTGTGGATGGATGACCTAAGATGTGGTTCCAGTTCCGAGGGGAGACATGTGTAACTACATTGGCAGCAAGTAAACTCTTCGAAAAGGAAATGTAGTACAAGTCATCAGCACATTTACCTTGCATCAGTACCTCCTTGGTTGTTACATCCTTGACCTGAAAATGGGTGGAGAAAAATTCAACCGAAACATGATTAGCATTACACAGTCTAGAGACCGAAAGTAAGTTGTGATTGAGTGTCGGAACATGTAAAATGTCAGTTAAGGATAAAGGTTTAGTGTGAGTAGTAAGTGTTGTTGTACCAGTGTTGGTAATCGGTAAACTTGTATCATTTCCTACTACCAATTGATCCGAGCCATCATAAGGTGTTGCAAGCAAAAGGTTGTGGAGATCATTGGTGATGTGATGAGATGCTCTTAAATCAACTATCCATATATCTGAAGAAGTCTCTGCTGTCTTTTGTGTGTGATGGCCGAAGGGTTCCTGTTTCGAGACTGAACATGAATTTTATAACAGCGACGTGTCGTATGTCCTGACTTTTCACAGTATTGACAAATGTCCAAATAATAGGAGCTGCTGCCACCTTGAGTCTGAACCTGTGACACTGAACCACCTAGACCTGGAGATGCACCCGAAGGTCCAGTTCGTCCCTGTCGCTGTACTGTTGGGCCTGGCAGCAGCCCCTGCTACGAGTTGCGTTGCCGCTGTTGGTTCTAGTGATTCCTATGCACAAGCAGCTCCGTTATAGCTGGAGAATCATACCTGACCGTTCGTTTCAGGTAAGCCTCATGATCTATGAGCTTCTCATGAAGCTCTTCAAACGAGATCAGAGATTCTTAAGCCCGAATTGCCACTATTATCTCCTTAAATTCAGATCCGATTCCATTTAGAACATGAATAATCATGTCTATGTCGTCAAGTGGGCTGCCAATAATTGTCAATTCATCGGCAATGCTCTTAATTTGCTATAGGAAAACAGCCACTGTTTGCTCACCTTTCTCAATGCAAGCGAGTCTTTCTTTCAGCGAAAGAATCCGCGAGCAAGAGCTACTATAGTACGTCTTGCTAAGGACTTCCCAAGCTTGTTTTGACAAGGTAACTGACCCAAGCAAGGTCACTATGTTTTCTATGACAGAGGAGATAATCACAGCGATTATAAGTTGATCCTGTCTAATCCAGTGTGTGTGTTCAGGATTAGTAGCCGAAGGACACGGGAATGAACCATTTGTGTCACCTTGTAGTCCATAGCCAATTAGGAGTGCAGTCATATGCACTCTCCAAGCCGAAAACTTGGCTCCGTTGAGTTTAATTGAAGCCGTATTCAAAGCAATCAATGAAGAGTTGCTCAACGAGATTGTGTTTACAGGACTTGTGGTGCCAGAGGTATTGACTTGATTAGTCATGTCGTGTATTAGGATGAACACGAAAGAACGTAGATGATGCGAGGGTGAGCGAGTGAGCAGGTAGTCGACAGAAAGGAAGCAGAAGGCAAGGTGAATACACGACAGAAAAATAAATAAAAATAAAAATAATAGGACCCATCGTTAAGCATTGTTAAACTCTGATACCCTAAACGAAGTAATTAGAGAAGAGGAAGTGATATGAATTGTTGTATTTTAACATTCAATCAAATAAGTTTAAATACAGAGGAATTAATCACTGATTTTCACGAAGTTAGGATCTAAAGTTACATTACAAAAATAAGTTGTTACAGTCAAAAGGATTTAGTATATGGTTATCCCTTAATAGTCATCCTACTCATAAGATATTGCTTGATCACAAGGACAGAGATATCACTGGGCCCCCCAAGATTTTAAAAAATTAAATAATTTTTTATTTTTAATATATATATATATCAAAACCCTATCTTTGATAGGGTTGCTCTTCTGGAAGATCTTAATGGAAGTGGTTGTCGTCAGTTCCCATATGCTCTTTAGTGGATTATAGACAATCAGCTCTTGGATGGTTCATGGGGTGACGGTTGATAAAGGTAAGACAAATACAAAGTGATAATGCAGACAGCGGATTGATTAGTTTTTAATGGGAAAAAAATGCATGCTGTTGTTAAATAGAAAAGTGATTGTGCGGATTGATTAATCTTTAATGGAAAAAATGAATTTTGTTGACTAGCTGATTATGTGTCACCACTAAAACGGTAATACCGTCTATCAACACTGGCATTTTTCAATAATAACTTACACAAGCTTGAGGATGAAGATCCTGCGCACATGCCAATCGACTTGGAAGTTGCTTTTCCTTCGCTTCTTGAGATTGCTCGTAAATTAGATATTGAAATTTCTGATGCTCCAATCTTGAAAGAGAATGAAAATAGGAAAAACATAAAGCTTTCAAGGTAGTTTCGGAACTCAAATCTAGATCATCAATGTTTTCCTGCCTTTTTCCTACGTGATCGAGTTAAACTAGATTTACTCCTGCGTAATACTTGTCCAATAATTTAACTAAGTTGTTGCAGTAGGGAATGAGTTTTTGAGGCTTATGAACAGTAGAGAATATATATATATATATAAGAAAAGGATATTCAATTATTTTTTAGTATATTTGACAGCTGCTACCTCTTTTATACAATTCGTAAATATTGGTTCTAACTAATTTTTTTATTTTGTAGTTATGGAAATATACTTTAAAAAATTAAGACCGACTCTTCAGTCATCATCGTGTGATTTAAATCAGAATGTTAATAAAGCACCTCTAGCATCGAAGGAGGTTATTGTTGAAGAACTTGTGATTGACTTGGAAAATCTTCCTTCCGATCCAGGATTGAGACCTA
>JANZLH020384114.1:0-12186 GCA_026770325.2 Erythroxylum fimbriatum
GAAAATTTCAAAATTAATAATTAAAATTGATTAATTATAAATTTTAAAATATTCAAATAAATGAAAACAAATTAAGAAATTATAATTTATTTTTAATCATTATTAAAAAAAATTGCAAACTTATTTTAAATCAATTTATTTTCGGTTAAATAACATTTATTAATTATTTGGCAATCCACGACGTCTTCCCAACAAGACGTCGCAGAAAGTACTTTTCTGCTTTAAAACTAAACCATCCTTGACGTTTACTCCCAACGTCGTAAAATATCGATACATTTACTGACGTCTTCATACACGTCGCAGAATGTGAATTTTCTACGACGTCCTTCGCACATCGTTAAACCTAATCAATCCGTGACGTTTACTCCAAACGTCGCAAAATATCTACACCTTTCTTGACGTCTTCAGAAACGTCGAAGAATATCTGCACCTTCCACGACGTTTACCAACAGACGTCGCAGATCCCTATTGCCTACCCCACCTTCTATGACGTTTTGTGACGTTTTGATAGACGTCGTAGATGGTTTTCATGACGGTTAAGTGGCTTCTGCGACGTTTAAAAAACGAAGCAGAAAGGATCCTTTTCTTGTAGTGTATCAAGGTTTAAGCAAGACTTCCATTCTAGAATCAAGCATCATCATAGTCATTAAAGCATAAGTTCATTAATAAGTACAATCATCAACCACTTAACAATACATTGTTTCTTTAAACAAGCAATGCTATATCAAGCATAAAGCATCCAAGTAGCTCAATTTCATTACACATGCCTTTCATTAAGTTTTTATTCATTTCCATTAACTCTTTAACTTTGGGATCCTTATTTCTTTGCCTAACTCTCATCACTTAGTTTTCTTGCCTAAAACACCTCACTTAGGTCTTTGTTTAAGGAAATTTTGCCTAAGTCTTCTCACTTAGGTCTTTGGCCTAAGCCACCTCACTTAGATCTTTACTTAAGAAAATTTGCTTAAGCCACCTTCCTTAGTTATTTTATTCATTTTATTTAATCAATTCATTTATGATCAAATTTTCATGGACGACATTTCACTTCACTGTACTTTTTCAAACAAACAACATAATTTTCACTCTAGAAAAAAGGTCAAGGTATATGCTATAGAATTTCACCACATTTCATAATCAAGACTATATTCATGCATAATAACATTGATGACTTAAAAAAATTCTCATAAGCATTCACATATTTCCTACACCATCTATTTCAAGATATTAAAAAAAAACTTTTCATGGGACATTCATAATGACTCACAACAATCACAAAATTTATTCATAGAGTAACAAATTCTCATCAAGCATAACCTAAAAATCATTTGGATATAAACCACAAAATTGTTCATGCTTATTACTCTCTCTCTCTCACACACACACACACTCACACACACATATACAATTTTAATGTTGAATATCTTCCCAAATTCAATTCTTATAGTCCCTAAAATTAGCTCTCAACAACATAACACATTGATGCCCTAATAACCTAAACAACCTATGGTAAATCAGCTATATGTCCCAAACTATTATGAATTTATCCAAATCACATCATAAGAAATTACCCAATATATAAAACTAAAACTTTCATGTTTTAACCAACTTTTACATCAGTTCTCTAAGCACTCAAACCATGAGTATAATCCCAGACTCAACTTTATTTTTACTAGATTTACTAGTTTCAAAAATTCGACCATATCTCTTAACCTATAAAATTTCAATGCTTTCCCTTTTATGGGAATAAACTTCAACAAATTTTATGTTTTACACTTATAACTCTTAGCTCAAAATAATTAGAGCAAAATGGTTTAATCATTTACATCCAAACCAGAACAATACATTTATTAACATATATCGCACAAACTAAACCATATTTCCTCAAACCCTTTTACAACCATATAGAACACATATACAAAGCATTGAAAGATCAGTATTTCTAGTAAAATTTTATTTAAAATCACCACAATTTTTTTCAAGAGGGATTTAGAAACAGATTCAATCCCAGTCACTTATTGTTAGAAATCCAGTTTTCTTCTTCTCCTCTAGGAGTGTCATCCCCTTATAGTTGTAGATTGCATCATGTTTTTATGGGAAGCTTAGTTTGTATTTAGTTGCTAATTTGATTGTTTAGTGTGTGTTTAGGTTAGAATTATGTTAGTTAGTAGATATTTGTGTTTAAAGTGTTTTATGAGTTAGAGAATGCTTTTGAGCTTCAATTTTATATTTTTGAAGTGCCTTGATGTGTTTGCTAGTGTTTTAGGGTAAAGAGTGGAAAACTGAGAAGATTCGAAGAAGACCAGAGAGCTAACCCAAGGCCATGATCGTGACCTACGCGTGGACAAATGCGGGGATGCTTCTAGTTTTATGTTTTAAAGGACTTTTCAGACCTGGAAAAGCCCTAAGGTTACCTCAATTGGAAGGATTGTATAAAGGAAAGAGATGTAACCCTAAAGAGAGTGTCATTTCTGCCACTTTTGGAAAACTCAAAGAGAGAGAAAGAAGAGAGAGAGAAGAAGAGAAAGAGGATAAAGGAGCAAGTCTTCGCAACTGTTGCCCTCCCGATAGGATTTGTTAGAAAAGATGGAGTACAATAGTTATCTTTGGACATTAGAACGAAGCAGACATAAACCAACCTTTTAGGATTCAAAAGGAATGATTGTTGCAAATTTAGTGACAACATTGCAGGTTGAGATCAACAACCTAACTAAGAAACTAAATAGCCTAAAAGCCACCTCTTCCTCTCCATTTAAAGCAATTCAGCACAACAGTGAGTTATGTGGACAAGATAGCTATATCGCAGCTAATTGTTTCTTAAGGGAAAACAACAATGTGGAGCAATTCAACTTAAATGGAGCATAAGTTGTTCAGGGAGATAGCAATCCCTATTCAAACATATACAATTCGGGGTGGCAGAACCACCAAAATTTTCATTAGTATAATAATGTTGGGATTCAGTTTAGAAATCAAGAGTCGCATGGATTTCAACAGGATGAGTATAATGACTATAATTCCAAAACTAGACAAGATCATAGACAAGCTGGTAAGTATGGATTAGAAGGGCAAATTGCCCAACTAATAAGGACTTATGCCTCTTCTATCCTCTACCTAGAGGTTCAGGAGGAATAGCTTGCCAATGTGTTATCTACAAGAAGACTGGGAAGTCTTTCAAGCAACATGGAAGTATATACCAAAGAGCAAGTTAAGACTATCTTGAGAGTGGGAAAAAGTTAGAAGAACCACTAGAAAACCAAGCAGAAACCCACTTTGTAAAGGACTAAGAAAAGCTTGAAAAGGATGAAGAAAAGAATGAGGACTCTCTCCATAGTCCTCCTCCCCCTAACCCATTAAGCATACCATTCATGCAAATTGATGTAGTCACATCTTTAAAGGAGCAAGAGCAGGAAAAATAGATGACAGCAGTGGTAGAGGTTCAAAAAGATATAGACATATATGTTTGCAAAGAGGAAGAAGTAGAGGAGACGAAGGTGATTGAGGAAGAAAGCAAACACTTCACCTTCTTACTGAACAAACTGTTAGATTCAATGAAAGATTCAAGGAGTTTTGTTATTTCCTATTTTCTTGATAGTTTGTTGCTAAAAGGAACGGTGGAAGCAAGTCAGTCATGGTTGATCCCAGTTGAGTTTCCAAGGTTGTAAGGTCAAGCTAATGACTATAAATTAGCACGTTTAGTCGTTAGATTTAAATTGTGTGTAGTTAGATTATTTTAAATTCTAAAAATAAGTTTTCATGATTTGGAATGGTTGAGGATTACTCATTCTCGTTCTCTCTTTGAATCAATTATAAAATAGGAAAGCAATCTTAGTGGCAAGCAAATTTGGTCTCTAACACCATCACCATCACCACCTCCATCACCTTAACGATTTTGTGTTCTACCCTTTTTTCTTTTAAATTATGATGTTATGTTTCGTGTTATTTTATGCTTATTCCCACCTTTTGTGTTGTTGTTGCTCTTCTCACATTGAGGACAATGTGTTGTCAAGTGTGGGGAGGGATATGTGTTGTATGCTTTTATTTTGAATGTGAATTTTGCATGTTAGTTTGTTTTAGGGTGCATTATGTGATTTGCGTTAATGTGTCAATAGTTAGGACTTAACGGAATCGGCTTAACTTTAAATAGTCTTTTAGGTTGTGAAGATTTATTAGCTTGTAAAATTAGTGACCTAGGTTAGTTTGGCTAAATATGCAGGTTAATTAGGATATGATGCTAGTTTATTCATCCTAGGAATTTGTCACATTCATTTATAATTTTAGGCCAATCGAATAAGTAACATCACTAGTACCTTTTCATGAGAATCACTAGCTAAAGAAATGAGGTAACTAATAATTAAAGAAAAAATTGTTTAAATAATAAGCAATTAACTATTCCATTAGCCTTCGGGGTTATGAATAGAGCTAGTAGCCAGTTGAAAATGTGATGTCGCTGAGTAACCGGATCGACATACATCACAAATGTTTGTCTTCATGTTAAAAGGCTATAATGACATTCCAACCATGCTGCTTAATAAAAACATGACCTAGTTGAGTAACTAGATCGACATTCATGACAAATGTTTGCCTTCTTGTAAAAAGGCTAGGTTTATGTCAGTCAAAATCAAAATAAAATAGTGTTTTGTTAAATAAGGCTATCGATCTTTGTAAAAAACTTGAATTTTCATGAAAACTTTCTTAGGGATAGTACATTTTTTATTGACCGAATCGGGATCAATGTTTGTGTGCAAGTGATAAGGGTGAATAAACTTAACATTAAAGTCTGGATTAGTTGTATATTTAGTCCAAGGTACTTAGATGTAGATTTTGCATGTTAATAAATTAGAACGACTTAAGGGATAGTGTTCGAAGTTAAATTCATTTCATGAAGTTTTATGCCATTGCATCACTATTGCATCTGTGTGTATGTTATGCTTTGCTTTTTTTGTTTCACTTGTTTTGTTTTTGCTTGAGGACAAGCAAACGTTTAAGTGTGTGGATGTTAATATTTGTAGATTGCATAATGTTTTTATGGATAATTTAGTTTGTATTTAGTTGTTAATTTGATTGTTCAGTGTATGTTTAGGTTAGAATTGTATTAGTTAGTAGATATTTGTGTTTTAATTGTTTTATAGGTTAGAGCATGCTTTTGAGCTTCAATATTATATTTTTGAGATTCCTTGTTGTGTTTACTAGTGTTTCAAGGCAAAGAGTGAAAAACATAGAAGATTCGAAGAAGACCAAGAGCTAACCCAGGGCTACGATCATGGCCACAGAAGCATGAAGGAAGTGCCACGATCATGACAGAAGGCCAAAATCTTGACCACGATCGTGACAATAGGGGCCACTTTTGGAAAACCCTCAAGGAGAGAGAAAGAAGAGAGAGAGAAGAAGAGAAAGAGAAGAAATGAGTGGGTCTTTGCGGCTGCTACCCTCTCGACGCGTCCGAATCCCCATTCTATTATGTATTTCTTTCATCTTGATGTTCTTTTCTTTGAATATGAAGATGAATATGAATATGTGTATAGATTTGGGTTTGATTAAGATGTTTTAACTTTCCTTCAGGATTTGACCCTGATTTAATGTTAATTTAGTTATTATTGTGTTATTGTGATTGGATGTTGTGATTGATTGTGGTATTTGCATATTTCAGTAATAAATCAAGAGGGTAAATCAGATAAAAATGATTATATCGGGTAAATGAGAGTTAGGCAATTTAATTGACCATGCAATCAATCTAGTCGGTTATTATATAGAGAGAGATCCCGTGTGAGACTCGATTGTTTATTAGAGGGCTTAAAATCTAATTAAAATTGTGGGTTTTTTATTTATTGAGAGATTACAAATTTCATAATTTAATTAGGGATAATGAATTAGGGTGCTTGATTATAACTTTAGAGAGAGTGATTTCCCCCTTTAATAGTCTAGAACCTACATCTTGTTAACACATAAATGGCTAGGTTAGCATTAATAATAGGAAGAATCCCCTCCTCATAATTTGGTAATTTCTCTTGGTTGATTTTCAATGTGACTTTTGTGTTGCTCAATTCCAATTTCTTTTGTGTTACATTTATAAATTAAATTCCTGCCAATCTTATTTCGAGTTTACTTTTCTTTGCAATTTTTATTTTTATTTTATTAATTTTCTTAGCCTTAAATAACTTAGGATTATATTAGTCCACACCTCCTCGTAGGATCGACCCTTCACATGCTACATTTCACGACCTGTGTGTTTGCGATATTTAAGGGCTATAAATTTATAAAGCTCGACATCACGATCATCCTCTCTGCCCTAAATCCCCATATTTTTCAACTTTTAAGCCCTAAATAAAATATTTTAAAATTATATATATCATCCATGCCTATAGTGTGAAACTATTACTTACTGTACTCCGTGTCCTTATTTGTTCATCCACCTTTGTTTTTATTTTTTTATCATGTATATCCACTTATTTTAACACCTAATTAGAACATTAATGACCTCAAAATAATTTTTCTCCAATAATTACAATTTATTTCATCTCTAATGCAGTCCTCTTCAATTTATTTACTAACATCGATTTTTCTTAATTATTTCTCTAAAAATTTCAAGTAACCAAATGTATTCCTATTTTCCATCAATTATTCTCAAAATGTCTCCTCATTAAACTAATTCTAACAAAATTCAAAATTTTCCTTTTCTAAGCATCAAAATGCAAACTTCTTAAATTCAAGTTTAAGAATAAAATAAAAGAAAAAAGCGTATTATATGAGAAAGATATAAATTAATGGGACTAAATAGTAACTGAGAAAACTAAATAAAAAGTTATGATGCGACAATTCTCCCTCTATTAACAAAATTTTTTCCTTGAAATTTGTAAATGTTACTCTCTAATGATAAGAATCTAATATTTCGTAAGTTAATTACGGAATCATCATCCCAGATATAAATATGCACAGATAAAAATATAATTTATTTAATAAGTCTTGGAAAATCTCTTGTGGACATCATATCAATTAATATAAATTAGACTATAAGTACTAAACATAATATTTTGCCTTACTCAAAAAAACCAAACATTTATTTCATTTTCAACATGATTAAAATAATATATAGTCAACACCTTTCAAATCATGACATAACATCTTATTTAATTCAAAGTATTGCAATTTTGTTTCTTGTTAAAAGATTCTCAAAATATCCTCAATCTCTAAACAATTACTTAGGATAAAACTGGTGGAAAAGCTCGAATCAATTTATTAAATTTATCTCATAATATGTAGTTTATAAAATCAAATCAAAAAACATAAATTAACCTCATCACATTTAAAATGCAACATTAATTAGAAATTAAACCCCCCCCCAATTGTTATCAAATACATTCATCGAATCTCAAATCATTTCCACTTCCCTTTCGATAAGTCATAACTACAAAACATCATAAATTCAACTTTATATCCATAAGACAATTTTGACTAATTGCAATTTCATTTAAAACATACCTTCCCTAACCCTAATTCACATAAAAATTCCATTTATCATCACTTATCCTGTAAATTCATTCATACTTAAATCAACATTCTTCATGTTGAATTATTTTCTTATTCAATTCCTATAAGCCTAAATTAATCTCCAAAACAATAAACTCTTAGGAATTAATTATGTTTGAAACATCCGTAACACAATGGTCCTATCCCTAAATGATTATAAATTTGTCCAAACCCTTCTTTATAAGCATGTAAACCACATATAATCCTGTTTCTTACATGTTTTAATCCTTTCCGCATTCCAACTTTGATTTCTCCTCCTAAGACCTATTATTATCTGCTCCTACATTACTCCTTAAAAGAAGACTCCCATCTATATGTATCATCTCTCCATTTGGAATGTACTTATTATCCTTATGCATTTACGGATTGCAAAACCATTATCAAATTTCAAACATCCATCATTCACTTATCTCTTTAAACAACCCTTATCATCTTTCATTTTCCAAATCTTTAAATAATAATCTCTTCACCTTGCTCTCTATCTTAATTCACTTTACATTGTTCTACCCTAGTTGTTTTAAATTTGTTGGCTATCTCTTCTCTTAATCGTTACTACTCAATCTAACTGAAACTCATCATCAATCATCATTCCATAAATATCTCTATCTAGTATATATAAAGTAGCCACACATTTGGTCCCTTTGCTTGTGACCATCCATAAATTTTCACTCTTTTCTATTATAATTAACTTCCTCATTAAGCACTTAAATACTTCCCATCTATCCAATATTATTCCCCCAAAATGATGTTTAAATCTCACTTTGATTCTAATTCATCACCTTAAAGTTCTTTCGAGTAGTTTGTAACTTTTCTTTCATATATACTACCTTACTAATTAATCTACCAAATATCTTTATTTAATTAAAATCTATTATTTATCTCCAAAACAATCATCCTTTCAATTCCATTCATTATTTAACTTTAAAATTTTTACTATATAACCTTAACTCTAAAATATTATTCATCATCACCAACGGGTTTTTAATATTAATCATCTTTATTTAATTTAACCCGAAAATCTTATTTGTAAATTCAATATCACACTGTTTCCTTGATATCAATTAATTTTTGGTTCCATTTTAGTATATCTTATATTCTCACATTAATAAATAATTCCTTATAGGACTAACTTCCGACGTTATCACCCAATCATAATTCCATTATACCTTGTCATTTCCCCTAGCCATACCTAGATTTTATTTACTAACCACAATTTACATTGCACTCTTCCTTTAACTATGACATAAAATTCACCACCAATGCCATACTTTTCCTTAAACTTTTTACATTCCTTATAGGCAATCATTTTCTTTTCTTAATTATTACCTTGCCATTTTTATACTAATCTTTTCCTTATAGATCACTTTCATGACCCATCACACTATCACTTCATGTTAATTGATCATCCCAACTTATTCTAGTTAGCCTTTGTTAACCACCTGCATTTTCCTCAATTACCTTAACTCATTCCCATCCCTAATATCTTTCCAACATATTCTTAATATCCTTAATCAACATCACTAATTAACATTAATAACATAACCTGGGTCATTATGATCAATATAACCAACTAACATTTAAGCTAATCCATACCTCAACTACTCGCCATAATCTTTAAGAAAATATCTCATTTAAAATGTACTACCACATCACACATCCATAAGACAAATAGTCACCAAAATCAATTAATTAAATTTGAACTTATACCTAACACATCCACCGCCACATATTTACCTAATATCTTACTTTTTAATCATCCTTTCTTTAGGGAATCTTTTTTAACTACACATTTATAATCATTCACGCATATAATTCAATAGTTGGCCTAACATTCAATATGGAAAATTCTTATACTCAAGATTATACACCAAATAGCTTAGTATAAAATAGAATTAATTTCAACTTAACGGTTATACGCTCAACACTTATATTCTTTTCTACCAAACTATTTCAATCGGATTGCTCTTGCTTATCCATTAATGTTAATTAAGACACTTTAGAGGCATTTTACAAACGCATCATTCAATCCAAGATCTAATACCAACTTATCAGACCCCTACCTTAACAAGGCCCAGGGTAGATCGTGTAGTGTTAACCTAATACTTAGGTGTGAAGCTAACCCTATAAATGCACATGACGTAGCACGTTTGTACATTCTATCCATCTAGTTATCATTCAATTAATACGGTATTTTAAGTCTAAATAGTCATTATTCATTCATTCATTCACCATAGTAGTCTAAGTGTAATCCCATCATCGTTGAGTACAAAAGCTCAAATCTAACTAGGTAACCACATAATAATTTGAGTTAACAAGTTCATTAAAACATTAATCCCCCCCCCAATAGCAACATTGACATTCAAAGACATAATGTTTCAAATATATGTGAAGAATGAGATCAATTAGACAACTTTGTTCGACCTTGTCTAGACTTTACTCATGCTAACTACTACTGCTGCTAGCTAGTCGACTCTATTATTTTTTCCCTTTTTATGGGAGGAGGAAAATAATAAAAACGTGAGTATTACACTATGTGAGGGGAAAAAATTTACGTATGATTGCTCATGAATCAGAAAATTCATTTTTATTTCAAAAAGGATTTTGGTTTATAAAAACTAGTAAGTTCACTACCTATGTTCACACATAATCATGCCTAATAATGTATCAATAACACTCCAACATAAGCTTCACCTACATCAAGAAATAATTTTGATTGTCATATGTCATATCAAGGTTTAAGCAAGGCATCTACTTTAGAATCAAGCATCATCATAGTCATTAAAGCACATGTTCATTAATAACCATAATTATTAACCACTTAATCTTGATTTTTATTCTGATTGAATTATCACATTATTATGATTATGTGGTCATGTCGTGCACCTGTACTTCAAACAATTACTTCGTATTAAAATAGTATAATTCTCTAGAAATGATTACGTATTTGTAAGTTTTGTGATAAACTGACTACTAAGAATCAATATATTCTTCTTTTGTATCATTATGAAGTTTTTATATAATTATACTATTGATTTGATTTTATTGTGATTTTGTAGAGGATAAAACAACATTTTACTATTACTATAAATGAACTCACGCCTAATGAAGTTGGGAAGTTTGGTTATTAAAGAAAATAAAATAAATTATAACCCTTTTATGATATGGATGTGACATACTACTTGTCTAAATATAGGATATTGTAAGATTAAACAGGAAAAGAATTTGATAATTTAGGTAAAAGGATGTTTTTCTTCCATTGAAACATATAATGCAATGTTGAAAAAATAACCGTGATCGAATCATAGGTGAAGCCAAAAATTAAAATTTTACATTGATCAGATCTCAATAATTAAATAACTTTTAAAACATTAATCATAAAAGTAATTAAATTGCACCTAATTTGAATTCTTGTTATATACTTTTATAAGGTATTACCTATGAGCTGTCCAAGCTTCCAGGCTCTAACGATATTTGATAAATGTAAATTACATCGTGTTTTAAGGTATAGTTTGACATGTGTTTAGCCGTTAATTCAATCATTTGGTATGTGTTTAGGTTAAAATTGTGTTAGTTTGTGATTTATTCGTGTTTTAAGTGTTTATGGGTTAGTACAAGTCTTTGAGCTTAAATATTATATTTTTAGGTATCTTGATGTGTTTGCTAGTGCTTCAGGGTCAATATCGAAGAGCAGAGGAGTTTCGGAGGGAATCTAGGTCATAACATAGGCCCACGATTGTGGCAGATAGACCGCAATCGTGACAAAAGCTCCAATTTTGGCCCACGATCGTGGCCTGCATGCCACGATTGTGATAAAAGGCTCAGATGCAAGTCATGATTGCGGCCTATGTCGGGTAGACGCGTAAACACTCATAAACACAGTCGTGGCCTGTGTCGAGTAGACGCATAAACACTCATAAACTTCATTTTCTAAGGGATTTTTTAGACCTTTCGGACCTCGAAAAAACCCTAAAGTTACCAAAAACACAAAAAGTATAAAAATAACATAAAGAGGCAGAGAAAAAGAGGAGTTTTCAGGCAGCCACTATTTAAACCCAAAAAGGAGAATACCGAGAGAGAGAGAGGAGAAGAAAGAAGAAGAGGAAGAAGAAGAAGACGAAGTTGAATCGACATGCATACCGGATTAGGTGGTTTTTCAACGTCGCTGCCTCCCATCATCTATTTCAAGTTGTATTTCCTTTTCGTTTCAATTTTATATATGTATAAAATTGAGATGGAAAGTATGATGATAGGATTTGGAATATTGATGATGTTCTAAACTCTCCTTCAAGATTTTATTTTGATTTAATGTCATCCGTGTGATTTTGTGTTATTGAATTAGGTATTGTGATTAGTTACATTTCTTGCATAATTTGGTAATAAACTGAGAGGGTGAACCGAATAAAAAATGATTGGATGGGATGAATAAGAGTTAGATGATTCAATAGAATCTGTAATGAATCAAATCGGTAATTGTGCAGAGAGAGATCCCATGGAAGACCCGATATTTTATTAGAGTGTTTTAAATCTAATTAGGATTGTGAGTCTTTTGTTAATTGAGAGATTACAAATTTTATAATCCAATTGGGGCTTATAAATTAGGGTTTAATGGTTATAACTCGAGAGAGAGTAATCAACCCTAGGATCATCTAGAACTAACACCCCATT
>JANZLH020384151.1:0-12181 GCA_026770325.2 Erythroxylum fimbriatum
ATGTCGTTGCCCATTTGCCCATGGTGGATTGGATACATTGCCCCCCTGAAACAAATTCCTGGCTTCGCCACTGTTAACATAGAATCGAACCTGGTACCTAACTGAAGTCAAGCCCTGCTCTCAACCATCAAGCCACACCCCTTGAGGGCTTATCATAAGTACTTATTATTGCTTGTTTTTAAAATATATTAAATATTATTTTATTTTATAATATCCTAACTTTTTTATTCTTATTTATTATATAAATAAGATTACCAATACCCTACTTTTATTTATATTTTATATCTTTGCAAATAATTAATAAAATTATAAACTTTTTACTATTTTATCTATTTACCATATTTATCTCTCATTACTCATATATCAAAAAGGACGAAAAGTTCAACATGTAATATTAATAAATTTATATAATTCAATAAAATAATAAAATAATAAAAACTTTTATAATTTATTTACTGAAAGTAAGTAAAGTAAAAAATGAATCCATCTTATTCATTAGTATTACTATATGATAAATAAAAAATTAATATATAGTATTAATAATTAATTAATTCGTGATAAAATAAATTAATAATATATAAATTTAGTAAATCATTAGATTAATGTTTATACTTGACATTGGCGGATGTTTTGTGAATTTTCAATCATTTGTTTTCTGGTTTTGGTCGGATGAAATCATAATAGAGATTGATGAAAGATGACATTTCGGTTACTTAAAGCAGTGGGCGGAGAAAACAGCCAACCAAAACCAAACCAAGAGAAGGGTTAAAAGACACCTGTTTTCTTCTTTTTCAGTACTTTCTTGGCAACCAAACTTCCTGGCAAATGGCCCCTAGTTTTGCTATTTCTGGTAATCTCCATATACCATGTTCTTTGTATCTTTGCTCCTGTTTTCAACTGCGTCCCCTCCCCGCTCTTCCCCACACATCACATTCTTACAACCTCATATCTTCTTGACTTCTTAGATATAAAACTACATCACTGGCTTTGATCAGTTTGAGTGAAGTAGAAGTCATCAACTTTCCAAAATTTTCCTTCTCTTTTTCTTATTCACTAACCTCAAATCTGGATCAATCTGTTTGGAAAACCTGCATTTTCTTTTTGTAGAGCGGTTGCTTCTGCTTTTGCAGTCTCCAGCTTGTTTTGGAGTTGGTGTGCTCGTTGAGATGAATGCTTGCACACCATAGAAGCTAATACCGGCCCGTTGGATATTTCCTGTTCGTGTTCAGAGAAGGCTTAAGCTTTGTTAATGCTTGCACCTAGAAATACAGGTTCTGATATTTAGAGAGAGGATAACTGACACCATGGTTGAAAGAAGAATAGCTACTCCCGTTCGGAATAGGAGAAGAGTTGGACATGCGAATAGGCCTCTGGAGAGGAAGAGATGCAAACGGGAGACTAAAAAGGTACTGCAGGAGCTCTATGTATCCAGCAGAGACATGTTTAAAGGCCCTGGTACTGTTCCTTCGCCTAATGATGTGAAGAGATTGTGTCAAATACTTGGTAAGTGAGTTAACTCCGTCCTTTCTGTCTGGTTAATTTGTGATTAACTGCAAGCTGCAACCTAGTTTAACTGGCGTGATTTTTTTGTGCTTGGAATGTGAAAATAACCAGATCAACTTACTCTGATGGTATTTTCCTTTTTGAGAAGCAAAACAATTGATTTGTCTTTACGACTTATGTGTGATAGGATTTTGTTGTGATAACTGTATGTTACACCATAAATGATCGAGTTCGCAGCACTCAGTATTACATTTCTGTTGTCCATATAAGCTTTCAGAGCCCATCGATTTAGTGCTTTACTGGTGTAGTTGTGATATATACCACTTCTTCTATACGTCGCAGACAACATGAAGCCTGAAGATGTTGGGCTAACAAGCAAGTTACCGTTCTTTAACCCTAAAACTGCAGTCAAAGGGACCCCAAGGGTCAGCTGCACAACCATTTACAAGAGTGACAACTTTTCGGTAAGTATAGCTTGCTTCTCAGTCGATTATAATTGTTACGATATTCTTTATTTTTCTCTTGAAATTGATCTTTACATGTTTAATCAATTTTTCTTGCATGATCATATCTTATCATAGGCCTGTCCATGACCATAAGCAAGAGTATAGATTAGCCTATCATTCTCACCTGCACAACTTTACATTATATACAGCTCTTACTAGGATTCCTTGCATCAAATTTCATGTGCATGCATGTCTTGTGGCCTATAAATGGCAGAACTGAAATTCTTGAACAATGTAAATGTTTCTGAAATTTGATGTACTTGTTATTTATCTTCAAAATCGATTTTCATCGAGTTTTTGATTAACTGTTTCATGTTAACTTGCGCAGATGTGCATGTTCTTTCTTCCTCCGAATGCTGTCATCCCCCTTCATAATCATCCAGGTATGACAGTTTTTAGCAAGCTTCTACTGGGGACAATGCACATCAAATCCTATGATTGGGTCGATCCTCTCACTGGAAATGAGCCCATAGAACCTTCAAAATGTAAGTGTATCTCTTTCATTTCCTCAATATATAAACTGAACCTCGTCATCAGACGTGGTGCTGACTGAAACGTGCTGGTATGTAGTGAGATTGGCGAAGTTGATAGCTAACAAGGAATTTACTGCTCCTTGCTCTTCTTCTGTGTTACATCCAACAACGGGTGGCAACATTCATCAATGCACAGCCATTACACCTTGTGCATTTCTTGATATTCTTGGACCTCCCTATTCTAAAGAAGACGGTCGTGACTGCTCGTATTACAAAGATTTCCCATATCATGCCTATACAAGTAAGTAAACTCAATCAACAACTCGCCTCTTTTTAAAATTTTTTCAATCATAAATAAAGGAATAACTTGACTTAACTTGCATAAACCATATTTATGTGCTCGGTCCCTAGTTAACATATATAGTTGTAACATGAGAAGATGGGCCACATTTGCATACTGGGCTGTTGATTGTTACGGTCAACATTGTTGATTTGCGTCGGTAGCCTTGACCTAAGATCTTAACACATAGTCCTTGTTTTGACCTTCCAATCTATGGATGCAGATGGGGGTATAAGATTGGCAGAACAGGAGGCTAGTTCTTACGGTTGGTTGGAAGAGATTGACATGCCAGACAATTCGGATATGGATGGTATTGAGTACTTTGGCCCACAGATCGTCGAAACTAGTTGCTGAACTGTTATGATGGATCCCTTCTCCCTTCAAACAATCTCCACCCTTCTTTTATCGCCTTAGTGTTCAAAACTTTGTAACATAAATGTTGACAGTATAAGCTTTCTTTGTAGAAAATGGAAGTCCTTGTGTGATTTCTCATGACACTGTTCCATAGTGTGAGATGTTTTGTTTAGTGAAAAGTTGCACGAATCTTTGCAATTAATTAGCATACATATATAGTGTTTACATTTCGTAGTGAAATTTTTATTCAGAACTCATCCTTTAAAAGGAAATGCAAGTATCCAAATAGGTGATTAAATAAAGATGTATAACCAGCAGTGGTATAGTACATCTCAAGTTGTCTTAACTTCAATCAACTCCACAAAAGTTTAGGCAATGAATTTCTAACAACTTCAAACAGTTTAGCTTTGATAGAGGATCGAAACATGTTTATCACTAACCATTTAGAAGTCCAGTTTGTTCAGACTAAACAAACCACACCTACTGAATGTTGTTGTCGTCTTGTTATTGTTGTTGTAATAGTAATAATAATCCTGAAAAGTATGGTATTTGATCCTTGGTCCAACTAATCTCCTATTCTAAAAAAGGTATTGCCCCTCGTCGAAAGGTTTCTGGTAAACACCTCTGCTTGAAAGTGAAAGGTAAAGAAACCCCACCCTCCTTTACAATTCAATGATAAATCACTCAATTTTATAATTTTTTTTGTCTTATATAAGGTATTTACCGATGGAGCCAGTGATTATCCTCTCGTTAATTTGTAGGCATCTCACAGAGTGGGACAGTTGGCCCAAAAATTTAAGGCTACTCTATACCCAAAGTCAAGGATCGAATCCCTGACCTTGATTAAGAATAGATGAGTCCCTGCCATTCAACTACGTCCCTAAATTAATTTCATAATACTTTAACACAAGTGGTTTTTTTTTTTTAAAAAAAAACACACACAAGAGTGGTTTTAAACCCAAAACTTTCCAATTTACCAATCTGACACAAATTGAAATTGCTATCTTTGACGGGACCAAAAGCGAAAAAGAATGGCTTCTCCTGTTGAAGTCTCTGGTCTTGCGAGGTCTGTCACTTTCTCCTATTTGCACCGACAGCTTAAGAATACTGAGTACAGTTCCGACAGTAACATTTTTTTTATAAACTCAGATTTAAGATTTTGCATCAGATAACATGTGCTTACAAGTTATTTCCAAAAAGAAAATGCCCGGTAAATTTTCAACTTGGAGCAATTTCAATTATTGAGAGAGGTACAATTATTAGTGGAAACTGGAAAGCTGGATGCCATTTTGTTCTCTATTAATTGTATTGTTCTTTTGTGGATTTCAATTTCATTTGTTGCTTTTTGTTCTTGAAAAAAAACAATAAAGATTAAATGCTCCTAGTCTTGACTGGTGTTGTGGCGGTGGATTTCTTTATGCATTTTTTCTATCAACTTGGCTTTCCATGGAATTTTGCTTCTGTCTTAGTAATAGTATAGCAAGTAAACCTGTTGATCACCTATTTCTAAACATACAAAACAAGTTGATTATAGACATAATTTTATTATAAAATGCAGCAAGTACTGTTGGTTACAGTGAAAGAAAGGATTAAAAGGAAGCAAAGGCAAAGGATTATACTGACATAGCCATGGAGTGGGTGCCTGAAGGTGAGAGGAGCACTGAAAGCAAAAGCTCATCAGACTCAGAAAGCGAAAGCTTACGTTGCATCTGCCTTGCCTACCTATCATAAATGCGTACGCATGTGCCCACAAACATATGTTAATGGAATATGTGAATGACAACATTAAACATCACGACTAAGATTAGCTGCCAGCATGCCAGAGTGCCTGTGTCTCTGAGGGAATAAAGGCTTCTCTTCTGCAACAAGAATCTTTTCTCTTTTCCTTTCGCCTAAAGTTCTTATCTTTAGACCTTTCAAAAGAAACACTAGGAATTGTTGGTGATAAGTTGGATGGAAGGACTATTACTACCGGTAAGATAAAACCAATAGAAATTTAAAGGAAATGTCTACTTTTGCGGTGTAATTTCCAGTCACTTGGCGTGTGAACGTTTTAGGCTCTTGCAGGTTTTCGTGAATCAAACCGATTCGCTAAAATTATTATGTTTCATAGACAGAAACAAGCATGCGTTAATATGATTTTGAGGTCCCTAGTTGACGAGTATGTGAATGAGCTGTTGTTAAAGTTCCTGGTTGTTAGTCTCCTGAAGCTTTCTGGGCCACCCACTTCAAAATCATACTAGAGTTCTGAATATCGGCAAATGGTAAGGCCTTTCATTTCAATTCCAGATTTCAGAATTTCATTAGAAGCAGAACCCTGCTGGGAATGTTTCTTTGAGAGTCAGTTTGTAGCTTATTAAACGACGATACTTACGGTGGTTATAACTTCAGTTGCAACTTGCAAGTGACTATCATCTCTTACCAAGTTCTGCTGACCTTTAGCTACATTGAGCAGAAACTTGTGGTTTGGAGAATCTTATCCATATAGCTCTTTTAATTTCAGAGGAAAAAAGAAAACGGAAGTTAGTAGGTAGTGACTCGTTTCTTTTAAGGTGCTCGAAATTTGAACCACTTTCCATCCACTCCACAAGAGGTAAGCTTTTGCATTGAATTTTTGTGTTTATTCATGAGATCAGGAGTTGGAGGAAAATAAGATTTCGTCAATATTAAGCAAACATCTTCAGCATATTTGCGATTGTTTTCTACCAAAGTAGTATTTCGTAAGAATTTATTAATGTTGAATGTCAAGTTGCTTGAAAGAGAATCATTTCTACTTGTGCTGTTCTGGATTTCTGAAAATGATGCAAATGGTTGATCTGTCCAATTTCAATTTGCTTTATATGAATGCATTATTGCGGTTGCTTCCTTGTGCTTTCATCAGTTGTTATTGTTTAAAGCTTCAAGTTTCAAAGCACTCATAACACCGAGAAACGATAACATATTGTTAGTTGTTACTAACATTGATTTCTGTAATGACAATCTTGCAGAGTGTTCTTTCAATAAATCCTCAAATCTCTGCAAGATATAATAATTCCGTCCATCAATGGGAAAGGTGTTTCAGTATTCGGTTCTGCTAGCTTCCACAATTATATTTCTTTCACTGAATCATTCTGAGCAGCTACAATCGTCCCGGGGTCAGACTCTTTTAAGAATCAAGCGACTTCTGAACAACCCATCTGCTTTGAGTGGCTGGAACAGCTCCTCAGACTTTTGCAATACCGATCCAAGCCCATCTGTGACTATTGTTTGCTATGAGGAAAGCATAACTCAGCTGCATATTATTGGAAACAAGGGAACTCCTGCTCTGCCAAGGAACTTTTCAATTGATTCGTTTGTAACAACACTGGCTAGTGTACCGGACTTGAAGGTCCTAACATTGGCTTCTCTTGGCCTATGGGGTCCTTTGCCTGGTAAAATTGCACGTTTGTCATCACTGGAAATACTGAATGTTAGTTCTAATTTTCTGTATGATGCCATACCTGAAGAACTCACATCATTGACTAGTCTCCAAACACTTGTTCTTGATGACAATATGTTCTCTGGGAAGCTACTGGTTGGGCTTGGCACGCTACCAGGTTTGGCTGTTTTAAGTTTGCGGAAGAACATGTTTAGTGGATCGTTGCCAAATTCATTTAGTAATTTGGAGAATCTCAGAGTTCTTACACTTTCACATAACTACTTCCAGGGAGAAGTGCCTGATTTTAGCAGTTTGACAAACCTTGAAGTGCTTGACTTGGAAGATAATTCCTTTGGACCCCAGTTTCCTAAGCTTGGAGACAAGCTGGTCACTCTGGTACTGAGCAAGAACAAGTTCAGGGCTGGCCTCCCTTCTGAAATTAGATCCTTTTATCAGCTCCAGAGGCTTGATCTCTCAAAAAACAATTTTGTGGGACCATTTCCACCGTCATTGATGTCGTTGCCATATATAGCTTATTTGGATGTTGCAGACAACAAGCTCACAGGAATGCTTTTTGAAAATCAATCTTGCGGTTCCAGCCTGAGTTATGTGGATTTATCCTCAAATCTATTGACTGGACATTTACCCAGTTGTGTTCTATCACAAACTAAGAAAAAGGTTTTGTATGCTGGAAATTGTCTGGAAAATGAAGACCAAGATCAACATCCTCTTCTTGCTTGTCGGAATGAAGCATTGGCTGTGGGGATTTTGCCTCAAGAAAGGGAAAAGAAGAAAGCATCTAAAGCAATTGTTGCATTCGGTGTCATTGGAGGGGTTGCTGGAGCAATTGCATTATCTGTTTTAATTATTTTAGTTATCAGGAAAATCAGTGTCAGGAAAAGAATCAGAAAACCTTCATCAATACGATATATTTCAGAAGATGCATCAACTACGTACCCGTCAAAACTTCTGTCAGATGCAAGTAAGGTTTCATTATGTTATTACTGTGCTGATACCTACTCCAGTGTTGTAGATCATGTGCATTCATGTATGTAGCCATGCAAATGCAAGGACGCAGAAAGCTTTAGTGTCCTTTTTTAGCAAGCCAACCTGTGAAATTAAATGAAGAAATGCACGTCTTAGCTTGATTCAAGAAAAAAAGAATATAACAAGCTAACGCGTCATAACACAAGAAATTGAAGATAGGTTTTTAGTTCTTAAAAGAATATTATCTATGCATGAAGTTCTATTGGCAAGCAACTTATGAAAGGCTTGATTGGCAGAAGCTTAAACACAGGTGTCTTTTCTTCTCAAAGTAAGACAATTATCCGATTTGTTATGTGTTTTTTGCTGCACTTGAAGGGTATATATCTCAAACAATGAAGCTAGGAGCACTCGGTGTACCAGCTTATCGTACCTTCTCACTGGATGAGCTTGAGGAGGCAACAAACAACTTTGACACATCTACTTTCATGGGTGAAGGATCTCAAGGGCAGGTACTTTTTTCTTTTTCTCTCCGGTGGATATGGGAACTAATTTAGACAGAATTTCAGCAGTTTAAAGAAACTTACTTTGCTATTATTGTTAGTATGACAAAATATTCCTCCCTAAAGCCAGATCATGAACTACGATCATGCTATAATGCTTCGATGATAATTTTTTATGCTTTCAGATTTACAGAGGTCAGCTTAAAAATGGATCATTTGTTGCCATTAGATGCCTCAAAATGAAGAGGAATCACAGCATGCAAAACTTTATGCACCATATAGAGCTAATTTCCAAACTCAGACATCGACATTTGGTCAGCTCTCTTGGGCACTGCTTCGAATGCTACTTGGACGATTCAAGTGTTAGCAGAGTTTTTCTTATATTTGAATATGTCCCAAATGGTACATTAAGGAGCTGGGTCTCAGGTAATGCTTAAGACGTTCCCAATTATAGATTGTATAACACCATTTCGTTCTTATATGTCAAAAGTAATCCAAATAACTCATAATTCCTCAAACTGCGGAGTCAACAAGGCGCCACCTGCCTGGATTCTTCTATTTACGATTGTTTCATGTTATTTGTCTGCAAATTTTTAACTTTGTTTATTTTTGTCACAGATGGGAGCACAGAAGCAAAACTTAATTGGTCACAACGCATATCAGCTGCAATAGGAGTAGCAAAGGGCATTCAGTTTTTGCATACAGGGATTGTTCCTGGGGTGTATTCGAATAATCTGAAAATAACAGATATTTTGTTGGATCAGAATCTTGTCGCAAAAATCAGTAGTTACAATCTACCCTTGCTGGCAGAAAGCACAGAAAAGGTATGCATGAACCACCGTATGAATATGACAATGGTATATACGCTAGTTTTACTGAGGAAAGGTCTAAATTTGGTATCCAATATGCAGATTGGTCATGGGAGTGCTTCTAATGGATCCAAAGTTATTAACATCAAAGCAAGGTTGGTGCTGATTGCTGACAAGATTACCTGTATCTACTGCTGCTTAGTATAATGTTAAATTGAAAACTTTGTGAAGTCTGATGAATGTATCAGCAATCTACTTACTGACTAATCCTGTTAACTTGTTTCTTGTGGACACCGTCTTTCGCAGGTCAAATCAAGAGAAGAATGACATTTATGACTTTGGAATGATACTGCTAGAAATAATTGTCGGAAGATCATTGAAGTCTGCAAATGAATTGGATGATCTCAAACATCAGGTTTAGGAAACAATTTCACTTGTTTATTGTATTTCCTATGAAGGATATTATTATGCAGTAGGTGTTTTACTTCAAATACTAGTGAAAGTGTCAACAAAGTTTTTATTTGTGTCTGTCTATCCAGAAATAATTTCACAGTGATATTATGCAACTGTCACGCAGCTACAGGGAAGCATCTCAGGGCACATTACAGGTCTTAGGAGCGTGATCGATCCAGATGTTTACAGGTCATGTTCGAAACAATCGTTGAAGACGACGATGGAGATATGCATTAGATGTCTGCACCAGAAGCCAGAAGATAGACCTTCTGTGGAGGACATCCTGTGGAACTTGCATTTTGCTGCTCAAGTTCAGGATTCATGGCGGGGAGATTCCCAGAGCAGTGACGGGTCTCCGAACTCAGCTCCGCGATCTTCGCAGCTACAACTTACTGTTTCTTGATGGCCAAAATCATTTTGGTCGTACATGACTATAGGTAGATGTGAACGACTCAACTTCCTTATGAATTTGTTCTCTAACTTGTCACAAAGATGACCAATTTTAACATCTGTATGCCTTGTATCACTAAGAAGTTTATCCAAAGTCCAACCTAATTTACTTTCTTTCCGTTGATGTCAACTGGAATACCAATTAGAAGATCTGAATGATAAACCGCTTCAGATAGCGGTTATCCCTACCTTCATGCGGTTGAGCAGGCAGAAAGACCATTCTAAAGGCTAACTCCAAAATCTGAACAGATAAAACAAAAATCTCTGTTCTTTACTAGTGACTCCATTGATACCCCGATCTTCCAGAGATTATCGTCACCGGGAAACATTTGCAGGCACAGATGCTAGTTTCGTCGAGTAAACTTTATGCAAACCTAGATGCTAAAGTTTCTCGAATATTAAATCAACCAAAAGATGGTTCCTGCAATTGGTACTCTACTCGCCCCTAGATTATAAGACACATGTAACCCTCATTCCAAATCTTGAAGTGGTTATTAGTTGACGTCTTAGATTTTCGATTTAGATAGTGACGTTTCATTAGTTACAACTTAATACCATTAGTAAGGTAGCACAATAATTGAAAACAATGTAGGGAGGCAAAAATTTGATTGTCTTTGTAACTATCATAGTTAATAGATTTTCATTAATTACAATTTGATATCCCTAGCCAAATAGTATTATAATAGAAAAAAAAATTAAGAAGCTATCAATTTAATTATTTTCATGATGATTACAAGCTTATAAACTAAAATACCTTTATATATTTTACAATTTATTTGGAAAAATAATTATGTGAAGGACATCCTCTGGAACTTGCAGTTTGCTGCTCAAGTTCAGGACTCATGGCGGGGAGATTCTGATAGTTGAATTTTAGAGAAATTTCAGAAGAGAAAAAATAGAGTTCAGAGAGATAAGATTTGTCAGATAATTCTCCTTGACTTCTCATTGAAACTATAATGAAATAATCCTTAACTTGTGGCTCACCACTCTACAAACAAGGAAGTTGAAAACGTGTGAGAACTGAAAAGGAAGTGATATAGCCACTCAAATAACTTGGAAACAAAATAAATGGTGAATGGAGAAAATATAGGTGTCAATTGCACGTCTTGTTTGACCAGCCAACTTGTCCACCAAGGGTCCAAGATTTTACTCCCATTATTGCTAAAAACCAGTAACAGACAAAAACTAGTAACTGATAAGTGAGACTCAGCCAACACACATCCTCTAGTATCATATCAATCCTCCCTTCGCAAATTGTTCTTGTCCTTAAGGGCAAAAGCTGGATATGTGCGTGAAAAACGTATGAGATTCTCCTAAGTAGAATTCAAGTTTGGAGTGCCAGCTCACTTCACCAGAATCTCAGTATAAGGCCTGTAACGCCCCTTTTGAATGACCTTCTTGTCCAGAATGCGTTCAAGTGTTGGAAGGACAATAGAGTCTTCTGTTACCGGAGGAAGAGAGGCCAGCGGAGGAAGGCAATCACCAAGGTGTTTCCGGAGAAGAATTACATGAAAAATGTTATGAATCCGCGCTCCTTCTGGTAAGAGAAGTTTGTAAGCGACCGTTCCAATTTTCTCCAAAATTTCAAAAGCTCTATAAAATCTAGGAGATAATTTCAAAGACCCTCGAAAGGCTACAGTTGATTGTCTATAAGGTTGTAACTTGCGATAAACTAGGTCCCCAACAGAAAATTCAGCTTCTTTCCTATGCTTATCAGCCTGCAACTTCATTCTTTCCTGTGCCAATCTCAAATTACTCTTCAAATCCTTCAGAACTTTTGCTCGATCACGAAGGTGCTCATCAACGGCTTGAACTCTAGTGGTTTTAGGAACATACAATAGCACCGTAGGAGGTCGACGTCTATAAACGATCCCAAAGGGTGAGAATTTGGCGACAGAGTGATAGCTTGCGTTATAGCTAAATTCGGCCTAAGGTAGTCAATCAAACCACTTTCATCATGGCTGCTCACCAGTGAAACACCTGAGATATTGTTCCAATATTCAATTGACCACTTCAGTTTGTCCGTCAGTCTGCGGGTGATAACTTGTGCTCATTTGTAGTTCCGTACCCTACAGTTTAAATAACTGAGACCAAAAGGAGCTTAAGAATACCTTATCACGATCACTTGTGATTGATTCATGAATGCCATGTAACTTGACCACATGGTGGAGGAATTCGGCAGCCACTCCTACTACGCTGAATGGATGTCGTAAGGGAATAAAGTGACTGTACTTTGACAATCGATCGACCGCCATCATAATTGTTGAACCCTGAACTTTTCGTAAAAGATTAGAGCTGTGGAATGGAAAATTTTGGTGGTTAGTCACGAGTAAAGAACAAATGAATGAAGAATTTTCGAAACAAGAAATGATAGACAAGAGTAAAGTAGGGAATGAGAAATGTGGATAG